>JAODAL010007258.1:0-126769 GCA_025379985.1 Phyllomedusa bahiana
TTTTTCATAGTAAAACTATTAGTCATATACTCCACAAATCTGACCTTTATGGAAGAGTGGCAAGAAAAAAGCCATCTTTGAACGCAGGAAACAAGAAGTCCATTTGTTGTTTCTGTTTGCCAAAAGCTTTGAACACAGCAAGCATGTGGCATAAGGTGCTCTTTTTGGCCTACACGTCAAACGGTATGTGTGGGGGAAAGTCATCACTGCACATCACCCTGAACACACCATCCCCACCGTGAAGCATGGTGGCGGCAACATCATACTGTGGGGAGGCTTTGCTTCAGCATGGACTGGGAGGCTGGTCAAAATTGATGGAAAGATGGATTGGCAATCCAGGAGGAAATCTTGTTGGAGGCTGCAAAAGACTTGAGACTGGGGCGTAGGTTCACCTTCCATGGGGACGACCCTAAAGATACAGTCAAAGCTATAATGCAATTGTTTAAATCAAAGCTTATTCCTTTTCATTTCCTAGTCAAAGTCCAGACCTAAACTCCATTGAGAATCTGTGGCATGACTTGAAAATTGCTGTTCAAAGACATTTGCAACCAAATGAGCTAGAGCTGTTTTGCAAAGAAGAATGGGCAAAAATTCCAGCCTCTAGATGTGCAAAGCTGGTACAGACATCCCCCAACAGACTGCAGCGGTTGTTGGAGTTAAAGGGCTTTCTACACAGTATTGATTCAGCGTGGCTGAATACATATGCAGTTTTTTCATTTACAATTTGGATAAGCGCATATTCATTTCTTTACACTTCACAAATACTTGCTTCTTTGTGTTGCTCTATCACATACATTTAGGTTTGTGGCTTACGTTTAAAAATGAAAAACACTTCAAGGGGTAGGAAGACTTTTGCACCTGTGCACCCTACTGTGTAAACACAAAAATTTGTATTATATAAGAAATTTGTACTGGTAAATCAAGTAGTATTAAAATATCGGGCAGCATGGTGGCTCAGTGGTTAGCACTGTTGCCTTGCAGCACTCAGAGCCTGGTTCAAACCCCACCAAGGACAACATGTGCATGGAGTTTGTATGTTATCCTCATGTTTGCATGGGTTTCCACCAGGTACTCTGGTTTTCCCCACCCTGCAAAAAATATATAGATAGGTTAATCTGGAATTTAGACTGTGAACCCCAGTGGGGACCGTGACCAATATGAATAATGACAAACTACACAGCGCTGTCACACGGCACAGGACAAATACCGGTTGGTTTATCCGACCGGTATTTGTACTGTCTTTGTGCCGTGCATACGGTGGCCGGGGGAACGGCTTTTTTCTGTGATTTGTGGAGAAAAGCCCTCCCCCTTCACATAGGCATGTTCATATTCCGTCTAAAAACCGGACGGAAGAATGAACATGTTCTATGTGTTTCGGACCATCGGCGGGCTGAAAAACAACCGGGCGGAAAACCCGTGCAGTGGGGACTGCTGCACGGATTTTCCTTTAAGGTCCGTGTAAAGGTTTTTCAGCTGGTTTGCAGCCGGCTTTCAAAACTGAGAACCGTCCGAAAAGCCGGCTGAAAAACCGTGCCGTGGGGACATGGCCTAACAGTGCTATATAAAATAATTATATAAATGTAAGTGTGAACAAAGAAAGAAAGTCCGCTTCAACTCACTCGGTCTCCAATGGATAGCTGATTAATCAACCCAGGGCGTGTATACTTTGCAGAGCTCGGAGTAGAACCCACGGATTCAAAGAGTAATACAGCTAATGTGAACAAACAAGAAGTATCCTCCGATGTCTCCTACGTAAGGTTAAAACTATCCAAGTTTATTAGAATCTTTTTAAAAATCCATGACAATAGCCAGCAGCAGCTGTAATGTAAGTGTACTTAATGAAATTACAAGTGTTCCATAATATATCAATATTGACATGGAACTCCAAATGTACTGTGTTCTGTTAAGATCGTCCCAGCTTCATCCCAACTATTTCTGAAACAGATTTACAACTGAAGCCGAAGTCATTAAGATTTCTTTGTGTTGACCTCCTGCATGCTGAGAATTCACAGAAGCCCCCTAGTTTTCGCACAGTTCATTTTCAGATTTAAGTAACACGATTGGGTTCCGTTAAACATTTTTTTTATTTTCTCAGCTCTGTTCAAACAGCACGCACCTGCAGGTGAAAAACACACTCAGTTCCTTAAATAATGCAGCCGCCCGTAATCTCATTATTCAACTCATTGGGTTTTCTGAAACCATAGTGAGAAGAAAGTAGGAAAAAAGTAGAAAAAAAATAGAGTTCTCGTAGAGCTCCTTGCTTGTTATAAGGGAATTTGGGAACCTGCAGTTCATTTTGTTCCATTTGCTTTCCATCTGGAATAATTGCATCCTATTTTGTCAATTTTTGCAAAAAGGTCCAGTAAGGTCAACTTCCTCGGCTCTGTTCACCCTATCATGGGCAAGTTTCCTGCTTCACCTCTGTTGTGTTCGACGATTTGCTTTTTTTTTTTTCTATTAAAGTATAGCATGCATTTTATTTTCACAATATCAGAACTTCTACGCACTTGTAAGATTTATTTTTTAAACTTTGCAGGAGAATGAAATCTTTGGTTGTTATAGTTAAAGGGGTTTTTGCAGGCTTTTAAAAACCTCCCTCCCACCACCATTGCAGTTCCTGCAGAGCTCTAGTTTCCCTCCCGATCCCTTACTGATCCCTCACAACCTCATCAGTGAGGCATTGAGGAGGGGGCTGAGGGGCTGGCAGAGCTGGAACAGTGGTAATAATTATAGGTTAGTTTCCTATTTTAGCCCAGTGGGAAGTGGTAGGGAGGTTTTTAAAAGTCTTGGAATGAATTATGTCCCGTTTTGTTTAAAATAGGCAGACTTCCTAAAACTTCATTTTCCTTGAGTATATATATACCTATGCATAAAAAGGTCTAAATAGAAGACAAAGAATAAAAAGATTTCCCCCAGACCCAACAAATAATTCAACGTTTATTCAATATTAGGATGCTTCTTTGATAACATTATATATGCAAATAAAATATTGATACAGCCAGGGAATATTACTGTCAGGTTGTGTATGAACAAAAGGACTTTATCAAAGAAAGAAAAAAAGAACTTTCTTTGCAACAAAAAAACAAAAACGCAGTTAAAAAAAGGGGGTAAATTCCCGAAAACCCCCCCAAAAAAAGAGGAAGCCCCCAAAAAAAATTTAAACGAAGACAAACTAACCGGGAAAACAGAAGCCCAGGGAAAAACAGAAGCCCAAATGGCCATTTACATGTAGGCATAGAACAAAAAAAAAGCCCCGGGGTTCAAATGCCAGGTAGTTCAGGAATCTCCTACTCTCCCTTTGGAATACAAACTGGTTTGCCCTTAATTTTTTCCCCTTATTAAAGTTTGGGGGTTTGGGGTTTCCCCAAGGGTTTTCCCATTTTGGGTTTCCTGTTTCCTTTTTCCCGGGTTTTTCCCTATATAAAACCCTCAACCGGGTTTGTTCCCCCTTTGAGTTTTTTTGCTTAGCTCCTGCTTTCCCAAAGGTCCTCTCGCCGGAAAATTGTCCGTCCACCTTTTTTCCGGGTTCTTTGCATTTAAACCCCCTTTGCGCTAATTTTATTGCCTGCGGGCCCGCTCCCCGCTTAACCTCTGCCCCTTCGGGACCAAGCAGCAACCCATTTACCTTTCCCGGGGACCTCGCTATCCACTCACCCCCCTTGTTTGTCCTAGCCGGGCCTTTGGGGTTTCCAGCAGAAATACACCGGAAATCGTAAAAAAATACTAAAGCCAAAAGAGGAAAGCCCCGGCGGGGCGGGGGGCCCGGGGAACCTCGCTTCAAGCAACTGCAAACTACGGTGGCAATATGCGCTCTGAGTTGCAGGCGGTTGAAGATCAATTTGCGACGCTCATAAAGGGGTCAGAATCCCCAACAATACCCAAAGTGAAAGGACAAGCCATTAAAGGGAGTACGGGGGGGGACCGTCAGCCCAAAAAAGCCCCCGGTTATTTCCCCCCGGAAATAAGCCCAGGAAACCCCAATTTTCCCGGTGCCTGGATGCCCCCCTTTAAGTTGGCCCCCTTTTCCCAAGATTTCGGGGGAGACCGCGTAAATTGGGGGGGTTTTTCCTTTAAACCCAAAGGGGCAGGTTAAATTTTGATGAAAAACCCCAACCAGTTCCCTACGGACGGGTCTAAGGTCCCTATGCATTATTATGTTTTAAACCCACAAAAAACCCATTGCCTGGGCCACCCCTTGATTGGGGAACCCCTTGACCCCCGGCTGAATCACCTGGAAACTTCTTTCACCCCAGGGGAGCCCTATGTTTGATAAACCTAATCGTCTTTGGCTACAGCTGAAGCAGCTATACTAGCATTGCGCCAGGGCAAACGCCCCGGGGCTGATTTTTTGGCTAGGAAAATTTCAAAGGTGGGCAATCGACACCGACGGGAAATAACGCTGCGAAATGTTTTTTTTTTAAAAAATAAAATGCCCAAGGGCAGCCCTTTAAAAGTTGAATTTCCCCGTGCTGAGGCCCCCTTGGGTTTTGGATGCTTTTTTTTTAAAAACCCTTTGCTTTCGAATTGTTTAAACCCGACTTCAAAACCGACAAACGGAAAAAATGGGCAAAACTTTGAATTTTGACCCCAAGCGGGCCCAAAAACCTTTTTTCCCGGGGGCCCCCTTTTTTCCCCAAAGGAACCCCATGGGAAAAATTCGAAGAGATTGGGGAAGGGGAGCCTATGAAGTCGTTTTCCATATTGAAACGTGAAACCGGTTTAGGACAAACGCGGCTCCGTGAAAGTCTATTTTTTTTTACTGTGGAAAGTCTGACCATTTCCCTCACCCAATTGCCCCTAGCCGCCCACGGGGATTGGTGGCAGCCATAAGGATCCCGCCCTCCTGGGTTGGGGAAATAAATTGTTTTCAGAGAAATTTTAAGTTACTGAAAAAGGGTAGTTTTTCCGGGTCTTTTTCCCAAGCAGTGGCCCCCCCTTCATATAAAGAAAGAGAAAAGGATCCCCATTGCTTCCCCCCCAAAAAAATTTCCCGGGCTAACTCCCAGGGGTGAAACCCCCACCCAGTTTATGGGGGATTTGGGGGCAAGTGGCAACCTCATGGATTTTCCCTTTGCTCAGACCATGGGGGTTTTTTAAACTCAAGAAGGACCTAAACCCGTGGTAAGGGAAATGTAGGGGGGTTCCACGAGTCAGGGCCGGGTGGATCAAGAGACCGCACCACTTGAAACCCATTATGGCACCCCAGAAACCATAAAGGGGTCCTGTAAATTCCTTTTGTTATCTTCGCCGCATTTTCCCCTGTCATCTTGGGCCCTTCCCTTTGGTTAAAAACCCACAGAACCCGGTTACCCAACGGGGAAACCCAAAGAGTTTAACCCTTCCCCAGCAGGGGAAATTTCATCCAACAGGTCACTCTGAACCAAGCTCTAAAGGCCCCCCATTTCAAGACAATAAAAAAATGGAGCTTTCCCTCTGAAACAGGGGAAAATTTTGCAGATGTTTATGAAAAGAAAAAATCCAAACAAGTTTTCCCCAAACCCCGAACTTAGGGTTCCCCCCCATAGACTTGTTTTTGGGGGCATCCCATCCCCCTTTCCGGAAACCCATCTACCCCCCTGGCAGGGCCGGGTTTAAAAAAGCCCCCAAAAGGGAAATATATAGGGGAAAAACCTTGTTTAAGGGGTTTTCATCCGTTTTCCCTCTTAAACCCAGCAGGGGCTCCCAAAAATTTTTTTTGTCAAAAGAAGGAGGGTTTTCCTTTAAGACCTTGGAAATTGATTCCCAGGAATTTTAAAAAAATCAAAATAAAGAACCTTTTTTCCTCTACCCACTGACCCCTAAACCCTTCTGGAGGGAGTACGACTTTAAAAATTTTTTCAAAATTAGATCTACGGGGCGCTTACAACCGGTCCGTATCAGTTTCTGGAGTTGAATGGAAGACTGCCCTTTAGGTCACTTTTATGGGACACTTTGGTATTCCCCGTTTTTGCCTTTTGGGCCCCTTTGAAACCCCCCGCCCCCCTTCCCAAAACATCTCGTAAAAGGACATTTTCGGGAACCCTTTTTGGACCAGTTCATAGTCATCTATCTGGCCCGAAAAACCCTGATTTTTCCCCAAATTCGAGGGAAAAAACAACCAGGACATGTGAAATTTGTTTTGGAACGTTTTGGGGGAAAGAACCACCTTTTCCCCATCAAAAATTGAGAAGTGTGAAAATTCCCATCAGACAGAGACCCAAATTTCCTTGGTATGAAATTTTTCACCCCCATGGTCTAAAAATGGACTCTGCAAGAAAAAAAGAAAAGGGTAAACTGGCCCCCCCCCCAAAAACTTTAAAAAGGGTTCCCAACTTTTCCCCATAGGTTTTCCAATTTCAAATAGACCTTCAAACCAAAAATTTCTCGAAATCATTTCCCACCTTTTAAACACAGTTAAACTAAAAAAGAAAAATGCTTTTGTTTGGTCTCCTCAAGCCAAGAACCCCTTTTCCTTTTAAAAAGGTCAAGTTAAACTACAGCCCCGTATTAATTCCCCGACCCAAAAAATTTCCCCTTTCATTGTGGAAGTGGACCTTCAAAACCTGTCTTAGGGGCCATACGTCTAAAGGGGAACGGGGGGAAAGAGTTTTTTTGGGGCCCCCTTTTGCTTTTTCTCCCGGTTTATCCTCTGCGAGGGGGAAATTTATGTTGGGGGGTTTAAAGAATGCTAGTTTATTGGCAGTTTTTTTAAGGAAGGGGAGAAAATTATCTTCAAAGGGCCTACAACAAAAAATATTTCCCAAAAGTTTCACCTTTAATCTGGAATTTTCTTTAGATCTGCCAAGTGACAATCTCCCCCCAAAGTTCGTTGGATTTTTTTTTCCCCTAAACCCAAATTTTCAATTTTTATAATCTCTTTAAAAGGCCCCGGGGTCTCGTAATGGAAAGGGCGGGATGCTCTTTTCAAAATTTTTCCCCAGTTTTTCCCCACCCCCGGGAAAAATTCCACCTAAGACCATTTTTCCCGGAAGTCTAATTTTTGTGGAATTTTTTCAAAATTTAAGGGATTTTGCCAAAGAGATAAGAAAGGCCTTTGCCCACCGCCCCTTTACTCTCCCTTCCCCCGGGATAAAGTACAGTTGGTGCTTAAAAACAAATTTTGGGACCCCCCGGGCACAGCTTTATTTTCCTGAAACGTAAGACTGAAGATTTTTTGGGTAGTCCACGATTCAAGATTGCGGGCCCAACAAAGGAGTGCAGAAGACCCCGGGAAATTTTTACCCCCAAAACTTTTGGGGGCCCCAAATTTTAAAATTTTACAGGATGTAAAAAAGAGGGAAAACTCCTGGGGGAAATCTGTGCTAGATGCGGACTCCACGTTTTTTCCCCCTTCAGGTTTGTTACACCCTTTTTGCCGTTTCCCCTCCCCGCCCCGGGGGTTTCAAAACCCCATGGACTTCATCGTGGGATCTCCCTACCACTAAGGGGAAAAATCCCAATTCTCGGGTATTGGGCCCCGGCCCTCACCAAGCTGCACATTTCTTTCCCCCATTTACCGTTTACCCTTTTGCCAAAGACACTCTAAATTTCTTTTTTTTCAGAATGTTTTTTCGCCTTCTGGTTTTTCCTGTTTAAGTTATTCGATGGGTGGGGGGGCATTTTCATCCAAAATTTTGGCGTTTTTTGTTAAGCACCCCGACTCGTTATAATCTGTAAACCGGGGCCTTTCCCCCCAAAATTTCAAATTTTACAGCCCCGGAACTACGTTTTCAGCCCTGGAACGAGTATTTGACGTTTATATTTCCCATTTAAAATTTTTGATGGGTTGACCCTGCTTTTTTGTGGCCAAATTTTTCATACAAAAATTTCCCCAAAAATGGCCCCACCAAAACGATCCTTTTTTTTGAAAATTTTTGGGTTTCCCAAAATAAAAAATTTTCCCTTCCCAAAATTCCCTGTTTTTTTTCCACATATTCCGGGCTCCCACGGAAAGGATTTTGGCTTACAGAAAAATTTTTACAGCAAATAAAGGAAACACTAAGGGGGGCCTCAAAAAAATTTAAAAGAAGATGGCAGAAAAAACGTCGCAAACCAGCAAAAAATTTAAAGGTTGGGGGTTTAAGGTATGGCTCTTCTGGAAATTTAAAAATTTAGGGTTCCTTCCCAAAATTTGGGCCCAAAAGTTTTTTGGGCCTTATAAGATCACAAAATAATCAGTCCATTAAGTTCGGCCCTCAAACTCCCACAATCTATGAAAAATTTATCCGGGTTTTAATGTGTCTTACTAAGCCCTTTGTTTTTGTCCAACCCCTTTCCCGGGGGAAAAGTTTTTCCCCCTCCTCCTGTTGCAGTGGAGATAGTGGTCAAGAGCTTTTGTGAAAGAGCAAATTTTGGGGACCTAGAATTTTGGGAAAACCAGCTGCAAATACCTTATTAAGTGGCAAGGGTTAGGGGGCCCCGAAGAAAATTCGTGGGAAAACCCTTTTAATTTAACCCTTTAAAATGCTCCTCGACTTTTTTAAAACAATTTTTCAGGACACCCGGAAAAACCCAAAAGGTATCGTCCAGGGGGGCATTTGAGGTGGGAAGAATGTCAGGAAATCTCCTACTCTGCCGGGGGAAACTTACAAACCCTTGGTTTGCCCTTAAGTTTCCCCCTTTTAAGATGGTGGATTGGTCTAAACTGGTTCCCAAATCTTGTTTCCTTTTTCCCTGTTCCGGTTTTCCCTAAATAAATCCTCAAGCCGTTTTTCATTTGTTTTGAGTATTGTGCTTGCTCCTTTATTTCCAGTCCTCTTCCGCCTGAGAAACTTCCCGTCCGGGCCTTGTTCCTGTTTCATTGCATTTAACCCTGCGCAAAATTATTGCCTGCTGTCGCTCCCCAGTTTTAACCTCTGCACTTCGCCCCAAGCAGCAACCCTTCCCTTTTCCGGGGAAACCCTTTCCCCTATCCCCCCCTCCTCCCTGTGTTTTTTCCTAGCCCCCATTGGTTTCCCCAGGTATACCCCAAGTACCCGGGGACAGGTAGATCAGGGTTATTTCCCCCCCCCCCCCTTTTTTAAGGCCTCCCGCCCCTTCAAAAATTGCCTTGGGGAAATCCGGTTCGGTGGTGGATGGGCACTGGTCCGGGCAGGAGGGCCCCCTGGAGCCCCGGACGGGCCCAGGCGTGGGCATTGGAGAGCAGATCCACACCAGATGTGGCAGCGGGCACAGCATCGTCGCAGTTTGGCAGGGGGCACACCCCATCGTCAACGGGATGTAGCAGCGGGGAAACAGGTATCTCAGCAAAAACCTTGGAAACCCGGGCACAGCATCCGTCGATAAAAATTTTGGGGGAAAAAGTACCCTTAAAGGATTGTCTCCCTTCAGATTTTTAAAAGAATGCATAAATTTTGAAATACTCCTCCCAACTTCCTGGTTCGACTAAACAAATTTGCATAAGTCCTTGCTTGTACAACTCAGTCCCCTGCTTCCCTTTTCAGATGCAAATTTAGATAAAATTTAGCTTCTCAAACAAATAACAGGACTTCTTATCTGCCCCCCAAAACAAAAGCCCAAAATAACTGTTTTTTTTATTTTACAAAAATTTAAAGCTTTTTACGCTGAGCAGCACAGGACATTTACCATGACCTGTGTGATGGCATCACTCACTGTTATTCCTTGAAAAAAACGAGGGGGAGAATTTTTACAGGGTTGGGTTTCTGAGGAATGAAATAGCCAGGGAGGTTTAAAATTCCCCTTGTATCCCTTTGGGAAAAAAGAGGAACAAAAACCAATAAATTTTTGGAAAAAAGGGCTTTAATTTTTTGTTCCCTACAATTTGGAAAAATATTCTTTTAAACGGGACAACCCTTTAAGGTCCTTTAACTGTTGCCCCAAAGCTTTTAGCCAGTTTGAAAAGATCCGGGAGGGCCCAAAAAAATGGCGGCCTTATATCCCGAGGATCCATATTTCTGTTTATTAAAACAAAAAAATAAAAAATAACAACAAAAAATGTAGTCAACAAAAGGTGGAACCTTGAGAACGTGGAGAAAAAACAGAGAGTCCAGGAAATTCTCCCAAAAAAAATAAACAGAAAAACAAAATAACCAGGAAGAACAAAAATCCAAGGGAAAAAAACCAAAAGTCCCCGAGTTTCATTCCAAGACGAAATCCAAGGGGCGAGTGTCCAGGAGAACACAGGCAGGGAAAAAACCGGGAAACCCCGCCTAGGGGGCCGAGGCCCGGGTTTTTTTTTAAAAAGGGTTGGGGGCCTGTTTGGGAAAAAGAAAACCCCCCTGGGGGAGTGCACAAAGGGGGGAGTTAACAATTGCCCCTGTGAAAAGGGAAAAGCAACCCAGAAAGGCCCCCAGGGTCAAATGCCCCGGGGGATTTTGACAAATTTCCATACAACCATTTCATTGTACATAGTTTTTACACTTTTTTATAAAAGGGGTTAAACCCGTCCCTTTAAAAAATTTTTCAAGTATTCTTTAAACAAAGGGCCCCCCCTAATTTTTTGGTTTTTGGGGGCTAACCCCCCAGCACCTCCGAAAATTCAGTGGGTTTAGGGAGGGTTCCCGGGCTGTTGGGATTGGAAATTTAAGGGCCCGCTTTTTTACTTTGTAAACACTGTAGTTTTTAAAATGCCCCGCATTGCCCAAATTGTTTGTTTTTTTCCCCCTAAAACAAAAATTGATAAAAAAACCCTTTCCCGGAACGGCCAAAAACCGGATAAACCCTTTAATACGTTGGATACAAATCATGGTCCAACTTTTTTTTTTTTTTCAATATATTTTTATTTTGGGGTTTTTAAAGCTCAGGGAAGAGAATATTATCAATTACTTATTCTTCCCCCGGATTGGCGCCGTTTTTTTCCCCGCCGGATTTGGCCCCTGCAGTTTTAAAGGCGCCAATCCGTGGGGGGCAATTAAACCCGGGAATCCACGGGTCTCAAAGAGCAGTTTGGAAATTTCCCCTTCGCTCCTCCCCCGCCCCCTGGCCAAAAACCCCCCCGCGGGGGGAGAAAGTTTACAAGCACATTTTTTTACGGCCTCGGACCGCCGTAAAAAAATGCAATTTTTTAAAGGGGCCGGAGGGGTCCCCGCCGGCTCCGGCCCCCCCCCCCGTCCCGGCCCCCTTATTAAAGGCGGATTTGTGCCTCAATAACCCCAACCAAATCCGTCGGGAAAAAAGCCGTTGGGGAAAACGGGTTTAAAGGGGGTAAAAATAACAACATCTTTTAAAAGGCATCATTAAGGGCATGTTTAAAAACCCCTGAAAAAACTGGGCTAAAAAAAAAAATTTTAAACAGAGGATTGGCCCTTGGAAATCCTTAAAAATTTTTCTTTTTCCCCTTCCCACTATCAAGTTATACATTTAAACCCCAAATAACTTTCCCAAAAAATTTATATCTATGGATTCAACAAAAAATCGGTTTTTTTTCCAATCAAACGGTTAAATATTCTATAATGGGGGCCCCCAAAAAAATTAAAGTCGTGATTCTAACTCAAAATGAAAGCCCTTGGGCTTTTTCTCGGGTCCCGTGGGATAGGTCCAACTTTTTTTTTAAAATTTAAAAATTTTCCCCTTTTAGATTGTAAGTCCTTTTCTGCCTGTACCATTTTGTTAACATTTGCCATTTTGGGGAAAGAGGACGGGAAACTAATTTGAACCCCCTAGTGGATGAAACCCTCCCAAATTTTGCTTGTGACTCACCAAGTCTTCATAAGCCCAAAAAGGGCATTTCCAAGCATTTTTCTCAATGCAACAGGTGTTTTCAGGGGGTTTTTTTCCCCCTCATCAGTTCAGAACAGAGCTTACTGGCTGACTTGGTGAGAGGCAATAAATAATAGTAATGGATAATAGTTTACATTGGGGAGAGGGACTATGTTGGTGTGTGAAAATGTAAACATCCCCTTGTGCACCTTTCTGGGAATTTACATATAACAAAGGCATCATGGGGAAAAGGGGGTTTAAGCTTTTAGTGCTCTCCTGTTTTTTTGTAACCAAATTTCCCCAATTTTGGGTTTTGGGACAGAGAGTCTTGGAAAGCGAAAAGGGTTCCAGCCAAGAAAGTATTGCTCATCTACAAAAAGGGTTTTAGGGGTTTTGCCCCCTTTTAGGCTAGACGGGTTACCGGTTGGCTGGGGGGAAAAAGGCCCCATTTTTTGCCAAAAAGGGTAAATTTTGTCATTTTTCCCGGGGAGGCACCTTTTCGGGTTTTGTGCAAAAAAGGGGTTTTTTCAAATCCTCAAAACACACCAACACACCCACAAAGGTGCCTCCCCCCATTTGAGGATATCCCCTTTCGTACCAATTTTTATTGCCCGATTTAGATGATGATTATTGTAGTTTTTTTTTGTTTTATTTTTTTCCCATTTTAAAACCCCCTTTTTCTTTTTCTATGGTGCCCCTGGAATTTAATGGGGCCTTTAAAGTAAAAATAATAATTAAAAAAATAGTTACCAATTACATTTTTTAAAGCATGGAAAAAAGTTTTCATTGGGGTTTAAGACAAAATTTAATGATCACCAGAAGGGATGCTTAAGGGTTTATCAGAAAGAAGAAAAGGGTCTTCTTGACTTGGTTTCCCCCGCCGGGTTTTAAAACCCTTTAAATTTTGGGTCCTGCCTGGGAAACCCGTCATTCCCTTTAAAAATTTAAAGGGGTTTCCCCCTAAATTTAAATTTAAAAATTTCTCTCCCTTTTTTTTTCATGATGGCCCGGGGGAGGGGATTTTCAGGATGTTCAGGAAACCCCCTTTTATAGAGGGTTTAGAAAGTTTTAAACTCAATACAAATATACTGGTACTTTTGGAGTTATTCCTTATTCAGACTGATCTGAACATTTAGTCTTTATTTTTTAATCAGCTTTGACGAGAAAATGTTTTTGCAAAATCCCAGGGGGAAATTAATACCGTAATAGAGGAGCGGCATTAAAGGGAAAAAGAAACCCGTCAATTTTAAAAAAATTGTGCGGGGATTTTAGCTTTTGTTTTTAAAAATTCAAATTTAAAATCAAATTTATACCCCCTTTTCCCCGCAGCTTTTCTGGAACCCGGTTTTAAATTACATGTTACATGCCAATGGGGACCCCAATCCTCCCAAAAATTTCTTTGCATGATTTTTTTTAAAGTTTCTAATTAAGAAAACAATGTTGGAATGATTTCCTTCCGTCATTGGTGTGATAAACCTTCTTGTATTTGTGAAAATTGTTTGGATGGTTTGTGGTAGGAAGGAGGTGCCATGATAAGGGCCTAATGGGGGGCAGGGGCAAAGATCCCCTTAAAAGGGGGTTTTCTCACTTTTTTGATTCATCTTAACCCCCAGTCCTGGTTTTTTTGGTTTTCCATTTTGAATTCCCGGGGGGCGTGTTTACCTTGGCCCTTTTTCTAGGTACAGTTTGAAGCCAAGGGCTGAAAACTTTTAGCAAACAGTGTTTTGGGAAACCTATCAGGAAAGATCAAAAGGTCTGTCTATAGCAAACAGTGTTGGCCCCGGGCTATCAGGAAAAATTGAAAAAGGGGTTTAGCTTTTAAACGACCGAGGAGTGGGTTTCAGCCCATACCCAAAAAGGGGGTATCTAGGAAAAAGGTTGGGGGATGTTAATGGGAAATTTTATTGCCAAAATGGAAAATTGTTTTTGCAAATCTTTAACAAAAAAAGCAAAACGTTGTAGTGAGACAACCCCTTTAACCACAGTCCTGTGCCAAAACCCTTTCCATCTACAAAAAGTCATAAAAACACATATAAAATTGGATAACACCATAAATCAGGGGGTCTCCCAAAAACACCTCCCCCGGGCTTGGGTTTTATCTGTGGCCCGTAAAAGGGACTGGGGGGCTCCAAAGGGCATCCTCAGGGCAAAAGAGAAAAAGGCCCAAAGGAAAAAGTGTTCCCGTTCCCCCCGGCCCGTTTAAAAACCCGTGAGGTTTCTTTGTTTTTAAAAGCAAACCCTGGGGTTAAGAATTTTACAGAGGGGGGGCACCCCGTTTCCCCATCTGCACCCTCTCTGTATTTTCGGATAAGATATTTGCCCTATCAGCCAAGACCCAAACGAGACCTCCCGTCCCGTCATTGATATTTGGCTGTTTTAAAGGGCTGCCAGTGCATCTTGCCCTATATAACGTCATAGAAATAACATAGACAAACCAATCTACAATTGATGAGAAGCAGAGATAACGGGAAAGCCTTTTTGCCAAAAAAAATGTTATTAATTAGGCCAAGTTTCACCGGGTTAAAAAGGGACATATTTTAGTCCGAAAATTTGTTCCCGGAAATCCGGGGAATTTTCGGCTGGGGAAAACGCCCAGTCAATTTTCGGTAACCACTTTTTCATAGAGAAAATAAAGGTTTTCGCTCCTCTTCCCTGCCTCGGCGAAAACCGCCGCGGGGGGAGATAAGGGACATGTCATTTACTAGCGGCGTATACGCGCCGCTAGTAATGATAGTCTATGGGCTGGCGAGGTGCCGCCCCCCCCGCTCCCGCCCCACCCCCGTCCGCACGGCATAATTGCGGGGCGTAATTACGTCCCACAACTAAGCCGTGTGAACATAGCCTTACAATGAGGATCTAATTTTTTGTGTCTATTGAAACTCATTGCAATATTGTAATTATAAAGACTAATCAAAGAAATGTAATTAAGGTCTATACTGCATAGGTGGACATATACACCAGCAAATAATAAAGAGAAGGTAGCCAGAGATTGTACCTAAAAATCATTGCCTTATATAAAACAATACTTAATAAACCGCATAGAATCACTGTGGACTTATGTCTATCGCTTTCTATGTTGAATGCATAATATTTCTGTACAAAAGTGTATTCGAGCTCTACAGCTCTTATGTATGTCTTGTGTTCAGAACAAAGCTCCTGTTATTGCTGGTATATTTAAACACAAGGCTGCTCTATTTAAAGGCTACGTGCAGAATAATTGCATGTTCTCTGCCCCATACTAAGCCAATCTAAAAAAAATTAGCAATTCTCACATTACATTCTGCTGTTGGCAGTTGTATTGCCTTAAAATAAACGGTAGCTTGAAGTTGATCTTTTTACCCCCCCGTCAATTCAAGGCACCATTTATATTCACTTTAAGAAAAGTGATTATTAAAGTCACACTGTGGTTTGCATGTGTAGATCTATATAAATATATGTGTATGATGCAGTATATACAGTGGTACTTGTAAACCCTTCAAAGTTTTCTATATTTCTATATGAGTGACTTAAAGGGGTTGTCCCACTACATTGATTCATGTCACCTCAGTCCTGTTTTCTTGGTTTCACTTTGAATTCAGGGGCACGTATACTGACTTCCACTAGGCTGCAGTAGAAGCAAGGTCTGTAGCTATAACAACCAGTGCTGGCAGCCAGCATCAGGAAAGATCAAACAGGTCTGTAGCTATAGTGACCTGAGGAGCTGATGCAACCCATACAAGAGTAGATATCTAGGAATGGGTAGGACACTGCTAATGGACATATATTGCAAAGTGACTTATTTTTGCAAGATCTTTAACATAAAAAGCAGCAATCCTTGTAGTGAGACAACCCCTTTAAAGCTACATCAGATTTTTACACAAGTCCTAAAAGTAGATCAAATGAACCTAATCAAGGAAGTAAGTTAAATATTTTAGGCTTAGTGATTGATTTATAGAGGAAATTATTCCAATGTCTCATATCTGTGAGTGCCAAAAGTATGTGAAGGTTTAGGATTTTCAGATGATTTGGAGATAAAATTAAAGTCAAATGTTTTCAATCAACTGGTGACCTGTTTTATATAAAGAACAGGAGTCTGATCTTCACATGAAGTCTTTATAGGTGTGAACAAAGGAAATTTCTGAGGACCTTAGAAGAAGAGTTGTTGATGTTCATCAAACTGGAAAAGGTTGCAAAATCATCTCTGAAGAATTTAGACACTACCAATCCACAATCAGACAGGTTGTGTATAAATCGAGGAGATTCAAGACCATTATTATTCTCTGAAGGAGTAGTCAACCACCAAAGATCGCACCAAGAGCAAAATGTATGTTGCGAACGGCGCCGCAGCACGCAAATCAGGCTGCGGGCGCCGTCGCAGCTCTGCCTATGCCTCCGCTTCTGGGGCGAGTGCCACCGCTGCCCAGGTGTTGGGTGATGGGCGCACTCGCTCCCCTGCGAGCCGGTACTCACCCAGCCACGCTCCGGTCTGTCAGTATCCTCCTGCTGCCCGGCGCGCGCGTCCTCGTGCTTTAGGGCGCGTGCGCGCGCCGGCTCTGTGATATTTAAAGGGCCAGTGCGCCGGTAATTGGCTAATTACCGGCCGCTGCCTCTGTATTACCTGGACGCTTCCGCCCACTCCTTGCCGGATCTTTAGTGCCTTTGCCTATAGAGAAAGCATTCCCTGAAGTCTTGTCCTGATCTTCCGTGTACCGTACCGTTTGCCTCCGTCTCCTGACCACGAACCTCTGCTGCCTGTCCTGACCATACTGCCTGTCCCCGACTACGAGTCTGCCTTACGATTCTGTACCACGCTATACCTCGGCTGCCACCACAAGCAAGTCACGTCAGGGGTAGCGACCTGGTAGACTCTAGCCACAGCAAGTCCATGCGGCGGGCTCTGGTGAATACCGGGACCTACTTAGACTTCGCTCCCTGGCGTGGCTTACACCATTGCTTGCGGTGGTCCAGTGGATCCACTTCTGCGACCGGGACCGTGACAATGTATAATAGTCCAAAAGGTCACAATAGAGTACTCGATGACCTCTAAGCAACTAAAGGTCTTTCTAACAGTAGCTAATGATAATCAAGGACACTGAACAACAATGGTACACATGGCAGAATTGCAAACCACTGCTCTCCAAAAATATCATTGCTGTCATCTTGGCTATCTCATACAAAAATTTGGCTTGCAACTATTTAGCATATGCTTAGTTATGCAGACTCTTGTCGTGTAAATGAATGTACTGATTTGCTCCTAAAAATCTAAATTTTAACTTTTATTATTTTGTTAGTATTTTGAAAATCCACCTTTTGGCTTTCAACACTGCTTGAATCCATCTGGACATGCTCTTGATCAGGTTAAAGCATGTCTCGAATGAAATTTGATCCCAGGTCTCTTCTACACATTCCCATTGTTGGTGCACACTGGTCGACTGACTTGGGTACAAATACAGCTTTTTCTTCTACTCTAGCCACCAGTGTTCGATTGGGTTGATGTCTGGGGATTGTGGGGGCCAATACAGCAATACTCCAATACTCCATTGTCATTGAACCATTTCTTCGCCAATCTCGATGTATGCTTCAGGGCAAATGTTGTCCTTTCCATACCCATAGTATGCAAGTGTACAAAGTAACTCATCTTGTAGAATACTGAAATATAGCTCAGCAGTGAGACCACCACCAATCCTGGTCAAGTATCCAACGCCTTTGGCTTTGAAACAACCCTACATCATCCGTCTTACTCCACCAAACTTGGCAGTTCCTGCAATTTCTCGATCTGTTAGACCCCTTTTTTCTTGTTTCTTCCAGATCCATTTGCCCCCATCAGAGCCCAGTCTACTGACTTTCTTCTCATCACTCCAACTGACTGGTTTCCAATCTTCTACAGTCTACTTTGAGTATTTTATTGCAGATTTGAGCCAATGCTTCTTTTGATGCTATTTAAGTCGAGGCTTCGTCACCTTTTTTTTTGGGCCACCATTCCAGACTTGTGTTGCATGGTCATCTGTGATCTCACTATTGTGAGGCATAAAAGCCACCTCCACTGCCATGTTTGTCAAGCCAGAACTGATAGACCTTGTGATGAGCTGACTTGTTGACTCTGATATTTTGCTTGGATGTCCACCTCTTAAGTTTGGAATGAATAGATAGACTTCATTTCATTTTCTTCCAACTGTCATCACTCTCACATTGCATTTTGGCAATTTTCTTGGCTAAGACCCCTATCAATGAGCTGGATGATGCTGTTTCTCTTTTCTTGGGAAATCTTCATGGCTGCTTTTCAATTCAAACCACATTGAGCTATTAGGAAATGTGAGAACTGGTTGTAATTTGTAGTATACAAGAAGAAAAAGGTTGTTCCACCATCAGGAGCAAAACACTGCAGTTACATGACCAGAGTCTGCATAACTAAGCATGTGCTAAATAGTTGCAAGTCAAATTTATGTATGAGGTAGTCAAGATGATTGTCTATAAATGATGGCTGTTGAGAATTGTGAGATACGGAGCCTTAAAGTCACAAGTTCAAAACATTGATACCCTTTTGCTTGTCAGTGTATACTAGTAAATTCGAAATCTCAAGAGAACATGGGTCATAAAACAAGATAATGACCCCAAGCATGCAAGTTGTTCCACCAACAAATGGTTAAAGAAGAATAAAGCTTACATTTTGGAATAACCAACTCAAAGTCTCTTATGTTAAACCAGTTGAAGTGTTTTGGAGGTACCTGAATTGAGAAGTTCAGCTGTTTTTGTGCAAAGCAATGGGTCAAAATTCTTCCAAGCTGATGTGCAGGACTAATCAACAATTACCAAAAAGTTTTGATGCGATTATTGCTGCGCATAGATGTCATACCAGATACTGCAAACAAAGTTTCACATACTATTGCCACTTATACATTTGGAATATGTATAGTATGTACTGGATATTTTAACAAGAAGCATGGACTTTTAGGATTTACATATTTCTGGGGCAATGGATTTTCTTATCATTCTATAAAGACAGTATTTTGCACCACACAAAATGATTTGTGATGAGTCCTTGTGAAGCCAGTAAGAGCAGAAGGTGTGGGTCTATTTGCCATTGAACATGTTGGAAGGCTGAAAACTGGAGCAAATACTAATAAACTGGTGCAAAAGCTGGCAGGTTAGTTTGTAAACAGAACTAGAGGTCCAGAAGTGTTGGAGCAGTACCATGTAGCAAAGCCAGAGTGTTGTCAGAAAGAGACAGCCAATAAGGTTAATGAGGAGCGTTACCAAGTGGGCTATATGGGACTTAAGCCTCAAGGAAGCCATTTCCACAGTAGTGTGGTCAGTATGAGATCTCAACCCTGTGGAGAACCATAGCTGAGCTACTAGAGGTTGTGTAGGACTTTAGCCCTGAGCCAGAAAGGAGCCAGCAGGAACTGACAAATTGACTGCACTGTGACCTGTAAAGTATCTTTTGCAAGTCAGTCCTTAGAAACCAGTAAACTGTCGGGAGAAAAAGGGAAAGTGTTGCCCCAAAGGCCTCCTGAAGCTGAAGTCAAGTGGTTACAGTATATTCTGCCTCTTTAAAAAGTGAAAAGTTCAGGTGTTGACGGATAAGTGGTGAGTTATGGTTTACCTGTGTAAGGTTTAAATGGTCTATGTGAAATTAAGCAACTGGAATACTTTTAAAATTGTACTACTGTATTGCTGACATAACATTGCAAGGGAAAGGTGAGCAGCTCCTAATCACGTAACAACACTTTTGTAATAGAAACCATAGTAAAGTTCTACGCGGCAGATGATACCACTGAAGCCCAACTGATACCACCAGTGCCCGATGGACCTCATTGAGTTGCAGGTGGATCTGTTGGTTTCCAACAAGGTTTCTGTTGGCCTGGTAGGAAGAATATTGCTGCATTCAGTACTATTCTTCCTTTATATCATAGGTGATTTGTGACACAGCCTTCAATGCTGAATTGAAATAAAACTGTATATGGTCTACTCTGAGGCCACTTTGTGGAGGTTGTCTGCTCTTTGAGACCATGGACCTTGTTGTGGTTGGGCCCTATTTTCATGGCAATAGCATTTCTTTTTTTTAGTTTTAATTATGTCCACATGAGACCACACAGACCACACAGACGCCTCAACATTGCAAAAAACAGACCTGAGGAAGCGAGGTACGGACCTCGTGAAACGCGTAGTCCTGTATTTATTGGAGTTTTTATATATTTCCCTGGCACCAAATTTAAAGTTTTAGTGGCGTGGATGTATGTTTTACATTTTGGACATGAAGGCAAATATAGATAACTTCTTCTTTTGGAATAAATAGGAGTTGTTCTTTTTATTTTATGCCAAGTCTGATGCTGACTCCTACTCATAGACTATAGAAGGTTTATATTCCCTGCGCCTGGGTTATTCTTTCCTGTGAGAGATAGTCTAAACTTTAGTGAGCACTTTTTCTGAACATTGCAAAAAAAGGAAGAGCACCCCTTCTTTCATAAGAGGAGTTTAAACAATGCCAATCATGTTTATATGGCATGATCTTGATTAACTTCTCAAAGGTGTATGTGTGGAATATTCCTTGAAGAAGAGTACGTGTGTGACCTTGTAACCTCTGGAGGATTGGAGTTCTTTTATCAATAGGAATAACTAAATTTATACTGACAATTTTTGGCTTCAGTTGTTTTATGATAAATCCTTTTTTTTATGGTTTTTTTTTACATTCACTTTTGTTTTTAATCATTGTTTGGAAGAAACTCAGGAGATTTTCTTCACCACATGTGAATATGACCTGATGTAGAGAAAAGCTCTGTCTATCACTTCTGTAGATGAATGTAATACAATGACACAAAGATAATCTGTATTTGGGCTAGTGATGGGAGTTTTACATGCAGTCCTTGCACACATCTCATTTCAAGGATAAGACCTTTATTAAGCACAGAGAGAATAGTTTTTTATTTTTTGCTGAAAGATTGTATTGCCATAATAAATGTAAAAGACCTTGTAGCCAGAGCTGCCAAAGAAGCCACTTAAGAGACAAGCCAAAAGAGGGTCCTAAACGTATTACAAAGAAGCATGACTCTTCTAGTCTAGTTACGTATTACATTATTAGTGTAGGATTACGGAGATTAAAGAACAAGAGTTAGGTCCGGTATAAAAGAGCTAGTTATGGATGTTACAAAAACTTGTGATATTGTGGACTAGAGTTTATTCAATAAATATAGGGTCTTATATATGAAACGGTCTAACAGTAAGACTGTCTCTGTTGCACATTGCAACCAATCAGAGTTCAACTTTCATTTCATATAGTGCTCTGGAAAAATAAAATCTGAGCTCTGATGGTTGCTATGGGCAACAAAGACAGTCTTACGGCTAGACAGCTTTCTTACATAAGGCCCATGGTATATTTTTCTACTTTCCCATACCAAAACTATAAGGTCACATGTTGTCGCTGTAATGATATGGGTTTACAGAGACTCAGAGGTGACCAAATGTCGCTGTGAAGCCCTAGCCTAATATGACATATAAACCCAGAAGATGAATTTGATAACAATTACAAGCTGTTATTTTGGAGCACTGGGCTGACCATACTGACAGCTGTGATCATATCCAGTAGTAGTAGAAGAAATCTCTATATAACTAATCGACTCATATATATCATATATTAATAATAATAATAATCTTTATTTATATAGTGCCAACATATTCCGCAGCACTTTACAATGTAGAGGGTATAACTAGAGACATTACACATTAAAAGTACTTACAAATAAGACACAAGGTGTGAGGGCCCTGCTCGTGAGAGCTTACAATCTATTAGGGTGTATGGGTGAAACAAACGGTGAGAAGTGCCAAGTTTACAATGGTCAAAGCCTTGTTTCATAAATAGGGGGTGGTTTACATGAAAAATGGATGAACCTTCCACCCAGACAGTACATCTATATACAGATAAGTGCCTGTGAGTGCCCTAGTGTAGGGAGTGACAGTCGTGTGTGATAGCAGGTGGGGGTTAGCCATTAGGATTTCTTGTAGGCCAGACTGAGAAGATGTTTTCTCAGGGCCCTCTTAAAACTATCATATCCCTAAACCTAGAACCTATTATTTTTTTTTATTTATTTTTTTTAAGACTTGATTGTGAAACTTGATAAATAATTGACTCATCAATTTGTTTCTTACATTTAACCAAAAACTAAATCTGGTGCTTACATTTGCTACAGTTCCCATACATGTGGTCTGATGACTTATGTTGCAGGCTGCAGCTGTCTTAGTAGGTTGGACAGGGTTTAGACAATACATTTCGGCCCCACACCTATTAGATACTTATGGTATAGCCTATGGATATGCCGTAGATATCCAATATGGCAATAACTATTTCACATTAAGTAGTAAAATGAAGCTACATGGAAAAAAATAGGAAGCAGGTGCAGTTTCCACTGAAGCCCACTACGGTAGTAAGTGATCAAACAATGAAGCCACCCACTATGAAAAAACAATTACTGTGTTTTATCTACCTACTGAGGAGGACAGGTAAAATCAAAGAATGATCCTTGCAATGCATGTTAGAGTGCCAACACAATCCAATATCAGCAGCACACTACAAGTACTAAACAAGGCAAAAGGAACATAGGAATTATTGGAAAAGCATTTATGCTACGTTAGATACATGAAAATTTGAGGTTCTTAGTTTACATTTTTGAACAAAACTGTAATAAGCCCACCAGCCGTCGACAAGGCGACCTCCTTTGGGGGTCTGAACGCACACCAAAAGAGATAACATATAGAGTAGGATCCCAGCTATTGAGGTCGACGGCAGGTGGGCTTATTACAGTTTTGATCAAAAATGTACACTAAGACCCTCAAATTGTACTGTATCTAAAATAGCAGATATTCTTATTCAACAACTCCTATGTTCCTTTTGACTGTTTATTAGTGATAGTAGTGTGCTGCTGATATTTGATTGTGTTTGTATGTTACTGCCACACCAGCATGCACCTGTGCCATTTAAAAAAAGAAGAAAAAATGTGGTTGTGCAGACCAAATATTGTTTTTCTAGACTTTTAGTGTGCTAGGTCACAATTTCCTCAGACATATATTACCATTGCCTTATATGAAGATCAAAGTACATTTGCTAAGGAAATTCTTTTTTTCTTAATTTTTGGAGTGCCTTGGTTCTTTGAATTACTTACACCAGTACATAGAAATTTGGACCTTATTCTGGGTATTTGACTGCTGCAGAGTCTGAAAATCCCATTAATTTTGCTCTAGCAGCTCTACTTGATGAGATGTTGATTACACGATTCTACATTGTTCTTGTGATTAGTTTGTGTATAAATATGCAGCGCAGATGGATAGAATTGAATTTGCTTGTGCACATTCATATTTTTGTTTGCACGTGTTCTTTAAATGTTCTGAAAGTTGTCTTTTCTGTTTCACATGAATTTCCAACATTTCTTTAGTACAATATTGAGTGACAGCTTATTTCAGTAGCATATACTTGGTAAGGTGGCAATGCTGGATCTCCAAAAACTAGAGCTGATGGGGGAAAACAGGTGTTGTTTTCAGAATCAGTGCGTCAAACATACTGAAATGGTTCCAACTTTTAAGGCACCACAATGAGTGTTCACCAGTGTTATTGGAGTCTTGGTTGGGACTGGCACAGTGCTGCTATTTTTTTTGCTTTTATCTATTGGTCTGTCTGTCTGTCTATCCACCCATATCTATCTAGAGATCTAGCTATCTAATCTATGTATCCAACATAAAATAGCTATCTACAGTATCTATCCACTTGACAAGAGACCGGGGGTGAAGGGGAGAGATACCGTTTAGCACTCTGATCGTTTAGTGACCAAATAATCCTTATTTGTGTCCCAGCAGTGTTACTGATGGCTTCTGATGACATTTTTTTTTTACCTTTTTGCTTTGTTTCTGCTGTCAAAACGATATGTAACCCAATTGATATTAAAACCTTATTACCTGTTGGTGGCAGTGGCACCCTCTGTCTAAGGCCTCGTTCACACGGCTTATTTTGGGACTGATTTCAGTCCGTATTGCGCGCCGTACTGCGCTCCAATACGGCTGAAATCCGCCCAAGGCATTACGGTAATCTACAGTTCCCAAAGAGAACTATGGATTCCGTCTCCCCTCCCCGCTCGGCGAATACGCCGAGTGGGGAGAAAGGGACATTCACTTATTTAACGGCTTGTACAACGCCGTCGAATAATGCATGACTATGGGGCCGGGCGAGGCAGCCGGTCCCCAGGCCCCCCGCCGCCCGCCCCTGCCCAGAACACACTCTGTAATAGGCAGTGCTAAATCAGACCCCACAATTACAGCGTGTATAAGTCGTGTGAACATCGCCTAACCAGCACCCAGGGCACATGCAGGAACAAAAGAAAAGTTTCAGGTTTAGCATAGGAAAGACCTATTTTGTGATTCACCATAAAAAATACATATCTTCTACTTGCTTAAGTTTTCATCTCAATCACACTATGATATGTCCAATAGATCATGAACAATGTCATTAGAGATGAACTTCTATCCACTTCCGCCGAATTTCTCTACGTACAAAAAATAACTTCGTTCCGAATTAACTTCGGCACGGAACTCACGTTAAAAAACAGCTATTTCCAGGCTGTCACAGAGCCTGCAGGGTGCTGTAAAACGTTTTTGCATGCTTAAAATATATCAGACGGGAGCTGGTTTGGCTTCATACAATGTTGTGTTTTAAGGTACTTGACACGCAGATGACTGCCGCCGCTCTAGAATCGCTTCACTATAAAAATCCCTGGGCGACGAGTGAAGACGTGCAAAACTGACCAAAAAACTGAAGCGGGTATGTTGCCTGATAATGTTCATGCCAGAGAAAGCTGGAAAAAAAAACAAGCAGAGAGCGTCAGGTGTGCAACATTTAGTGACAGAGTGTGGAGGTGACGGCGGCAGCCACAGCAGCAATGGAGGCAGAACAGTGGCACAATGATATTCCATGGAGGTGCAAAAACAGGAATAGGTCTCAGATGGCACAATGACACACGTGTGGATTTCAACGGCGAGCAGCAAGCATGATGTTCTCCCCGCACGGTTGCACAATGCCAGAGTGTGTAGGTCACGGGCATCACCACAGCATCAGCATGAGAGTCAGACAGAGCGACAATTGACACAGTTATGTCAGGTCACAGCAGCAGCCACGACGCAGTCAGCATGAGGGCAGACAGTGGCACAATGACACAGTGTGTAGGCACGGTCGAGCACGCAGCCACAGCACAGCATGAGTCAGGCAGTGGCACAATGACACAGTGGGAGTCACGGCAGCAGCCACAGTAGCAGCATGAGGTCAGACAGTGGCAACAATGACACAGTGTGTAGGTCACTGGGGCAAAGCAGCAGCATGAGTCAGGCAGTGGCCAATGACATTCCTTGAGGGTGGCAAAAACAGGAGTAGGGCCCACAGAGTGGGGACTATGACACAGTGTGAAGGTCACTGCAGCAGCCACAGCAGCAACATAGGATCAGGGCAGTGGCACAATGACATTCTGGAGGTGTGCAAAAACAGGAAATAGGCCACAGAGTGGGACATATGACACATGTGGGAGGTCACGGCATCAGCCACATATATCGGGGTTTAGCAAGCAGTCGCGTATATCTATGTGTATGTGTTTTTCCAGTACAGTGGCACGAATGTGAAAGTAGTGTCGGAGGTGGGTGGCATATACCAAGCCCGGTTAAAGGATGGTTTGGGTATATCTCTATCTATGATATCTCTACGATTGTCACAGATGGGGGGCTTAAGGGCATGGGGGAGGGATAGGGTGTTTTGGGGCGAGGATGGTGTGGGTTTTCCTGCTCTCTATTCAAGAGAGCGAGCGAGCGAGTTGAGAGTGTGAGTGGAGGAGAGGGAGGTGGTTAATATAGAAGTTGATTGGGGGGGGGGTGAGAGAGAGCGCGAGTGCGCGGTGAGTAATAAGTCGCGAGTTTTAATAGTGTGTAGCGAGAGAGTGGTAAAGTTAGTAGAATATGGAAAGTGTATGAGTGCTGTGGTGAATCGCTAGAGTGGGTTAAGTGGGAAAACAAGAAGATATGTGCGCGAGCTCGCGATAGAGAGGTTGGATATAGTAGGGAAGGGATGTATAGTATAATTAGGATTATGAAGTGGGGAGGAAGTATATGAAGGGGGAGGAAATGTTGTAATGAGGTGAGGAGTTTAGGGGCAGGGGGATGTGGGAGGGAATTGGTGAGCGAGGCGCGGGGGGGCGAGAGGGGGGTGGGGGGAGCGATGTGTGAGCGAGTGCGCAAGAGTGTGAGCGCGGGTGCGAGGGAGGGAGGAGTAGTAAAGAGCGATCTAGAGGGATGTGCGAGGTGTGATTAAGTGTAGTTGCGTGAGATGGGTGGGTAGGATGTAGGTGGGTAGCGTGAGTGTGAGGGAGGGTGAGAGAGGGAGGCGCGTAGCGCGCGAAAATCGCGCAGGTAAGGGGAAAAATATTGAATGGGATGTGTATAGGGTAAGGGTGGTGTTAGCGCGCGCGCGCTGGATGAAAGTATATTGGTGGGTATGAAATAGACACTGGATAAGAAGTAGGTGGATTAGGTGGTGGTAAAGTGTGTGGGGTGGGGGGAAGAAAGAGATGTGAGGGGTTTTTGGAGATGAAATGGGGGGTAAAGGGTGAGGAGTGAGCGATTGGTGGGTGTGAATGTTGGATTGAAAGAGGGAATGGAGTGTAGTGGAGGAGGGAATGCGTGTAGCGAGTGGATTTGTGTATGAGGAGGAATTACAGATCGAGAGTGTGAGCGTGGAATGTGGGAAAAATGAAGAATGGGAATGGGTGTAGGAATTGTGATGTGCTGAGTGTGGGATTTGCGTGCGCGGATAGGAGAAGATGAGAATGAATAAGAAGAAGGGAGGAGAAGAGAAGAAGAGAGGGATAAAGGGGTGTGAGAGAGAGCGAGAGCGAGCAGAGGGACGAGCGAGAGAGAGCAGAGTGGGAGGGGAGAATGGAGAAGAAAAGAAGAATGGGGATGAAAATAGGTAGATGGGGAAATAGATGGGTGGAAATATTGTAGAGTAGTGCTGCGCGAGGAGCGCAGGAAGCGCCGCGAGTGGTAATGTGGGGGGGATGAATGAGGTGGATCGCGTAGTGTCAGCGAGAGTGAGAGGTGCGTGAGTGTAGATGTGAGCGTAGAGGAGAGCGAGCGCGAGGGAGGGAATGGGAGTAGGTATTTTGTTATAGCGTCTCGTTGAGGGTTTGAAGATTATTTAGGATGGTGGAATAGATTATGGAATAGGGAGGTATGATTTGGGTATATGGGTGGTAGGAGGAAGGAAGGTGATGATTTTTTGAGGGTTGGGGAAGGATAGGGATGTATGGGACGGAATTATGGGGATGAGGTTGGAATGAGCGGGGGGTGAGAGAGCGAGGAGGATTGTTATATTGGGGGGGGGGGGGGGGGGGGTAAGGGAGGAAGATGATGAGCGCGTAGTGATGTGGGATAGAGCGCGAGGCGGTGGTTAAGTGGGTGTATTTGATGAATATGGGGAATGGAATTGAATGTTTGGGATGTTGGTAGGAGAGTAGAGTATCGTCGATGGTGAGAGAAGGGGTAATATTAAGGGTGGTTGTATGAGAGAATGGATGGGAGGATGGATGAAAGGAAGAGGGGATGTATAGGTATAATGGGGGTAAGAAATGGGGAAAGAATTAATGGGGGAAGTGGGATGATGGGGAGGTGTTTGAATATATGGCTAGAGTGGAGTGATGGATTGTGAGTGATGGGGAAGAAAAGGGGGTTCGAGGAGGGGGTCCGTGAGTGCAGAGAATAATGGGGGGGTGTTAGAGATAAGTGAGTGTGAGAAGTGCGAGCGAGAGGGGGTTTGTGGGTGATGGTTGTGTGTGTGTGTGAGTTGGAATGTTGGGGGGGGGGGGGGGTGTGTGTGGAGCTTAGCGAGAGATGAGATTGGGGATGATGGGGATTAGGGGTGTGTGGTAAGAAGAAGGGATTGGGGGGGGGAGGGGAAGGTTGATGATGGATAAATGGAAAGGTTTGGGAGCGAGAGTGAGAGCTGGTGTGCGCGATGTGAGCGCGGGTTAGAGAGCGAGAGATACTGCGCGATGGTGAGTAAGAGAGGGGAGAGGGGAGAAATGGTGGGAGGGGAGCGAGAGAGCCTGTAGAGAGAGGAGTGCAGAGAGAGGATGTGAAGTGGAAATAAGGGGGGAGGTGGAGGAGGGGGAGTGGAGGGGGTGTTTATGGTTGTTGAATGGGGGTTTTGTTTTTGGGAGGGGTTAGGCGTCGCGAAGCGAGCGTGAAGCGTGTGCGAGCGAGGAGTGCGCTAGAGAGAGTAGAGATAGAGGTTGGTGATGTGATGTCGCGAGCGCGAGAGAATGTGATGAGTGTGTATGGTAGTGTGCGAGATGAGAGCGCGAGAGCGAGTATGGGTATTATAGATATGAGGTGCGCGCTCGAGAGGGAGGGGGGGGGGGGAGCTGCGATAGTGCGAGTGTAGAGGTAGCGGGAGGTGATTGAGAGCGAGCGTGCGGGGAGAGATATGAGGGGCGCGCGTGTGTGTTGAGGTGTGATGTTGGTTAGAGTGAGCGCGTAGTAGTGTGAGTGGGATTTATGTTTATGAGAAGGAGGATTGGGGGGGTGATGGAGTATAGAGTGGAGACGAGAGAGTGCTATGTGTGAGGGAAATAGGGTAGAGGAGGAGGAGGATGGGGGAGATGCGAGATGTTGGTAATAATATGATAGTATATATTAGATGAGAGGGCGAGCGCGCGAGGACTAAGGTGGGGGTAGAGGAAGGGGGGGTAGATGGAAGGGGAAGTTTTAGTTTGATAAATGGAATAAGATTATATTTATGAGGTAATTGGAGTATTTGAAAATGTTGAGGAGAAGACGGGGTAAGTGATTTGTTAGAGAATATAAGAAGTGTTGAGGTTTTTTAAGAATTAGATAAGGATTTGTGGGAATTATGAAGAAGAGAGTGAAAAGGTGAAGAGTATTTATTGTAATAGTTGAGGGTTTTTTTAACAGTGGAGCTTGGACGAAAGAATCATATAGGATGCTAATCCTGCTGACTCATCACGGCCACACGACCCACCTTGCTGGCTGGGCCGCTGCCTGACGCGCAAGCTGACGCCCTCTTCTCCTGACGATGAATGAAGCCCTTCCCTCACCTCCGGCTGCCCAAGTGCAGTCGGTCTAACATCATCATCTATTTGTGTTTTATCAAACATCGTCACTGCTGCCCTCATCCACCGTCTTGGTAGCACGAGGCTGACCCTCACAACATGACCTCCCATGCCACTCTCCACATCTATACTTTTTGCCGCCTACAGCAAGAAGCATGGGAATTATTTGCCCAATTTCTTCGCTGCCAAGTAAGCTGCTGACTGCCCTCACTCAAATTGTTCATCCTCGCTATATAGTGGCGCGAAACCCAGACCACATAGTAATCCTCTGCTGCATGGAACCGGATGGGACAGAGGTGGGTTGATAACAGGTTGAGCCGCTGACTCCCGCTC
The DNA here is from genome assembly GCA_025379985.1 of Phyllomedusa bahiana. Taxonomy (NCBI): domain Eukaryota; kingdom Metazoa; phylum Chordata; class Amphibia; order Anura; family Hylidae; genus Phyllomedusa; species Phyllomedusa bahiana. The sequence continues at coordinate 29,097 of JAODAL010007258.1, forward strand.
CCGGGCTGATGCCAACTACGGGAGGTGTCTGATGTTCCCTCCGACTTTGCTGGGGTGTCAATGTCATCTGGGAGGAAGTGGAATGCCTATCAACCAATCCAAGAACCCTTGGGAATGCAAGTCACATAACGGCCTGCTAGATGACTAGCGGCAGTTGTGGCCTCACCTATTGACCCCTGCTGCGACTTCCCCTTGCTGTGCTGCGACCAGTCCTGGAATGTCGGGCCTCTGCCACTTCGCAGGTGAATGAGCCTGCCACTCTCTGTCTGACATATGTTTGTTCTTAAAATGTACAGAACACTGTTTGATGATATATCTGTATATGATAAATACACACCCTGAATTTTGAAACGCTAAATGAACCATTTAACACGCTTGGGTAACCCTATGTGAATATAAATTTTGCGCTCCACAAATGGGCAGAAAAAATTTACTTGTATGTGTCTTTAACAAAACTCTGTGTAATTTACTGAAAATAAAAGCACAAACAGGCTAAATTAACCCTTCGGATATGAATTATGCACAAGAATTTTACCTTCTGTGGCGGTAAAAACAAAGTTTCTTTTACTGAGTACAACTGCAGAGACAACGCTTAATTAACCCCCGGAAGCTAAATAGGTCGCTAAAGAATTGATCACCCGCAAACTAGTAGCTTTGTAGCGTGGTACAATTGCGGTTTTCTACGCTACACAACAAGAGATAAAATAGTATTAACCTTCGCTTCCTGAATTATGCAACAGGAAAAATAGTATATATTTTGGCGTGAAAATGACGGTTTCTTGGGGACAGCACACCCCAAAACAACGCATAAATAAACCCTGGATGTAAAATGCCCAAAAGAATTGAGCAGCCAAAAATGAAGTGGTATTTGTAATTGTAAAAACGCAGTTTCTTATAAATGAATACAACAGAACTGGCTTAGATCCCACTTAGGATATTGATGTTATGCCCGCTGCAGGTCGGACGCACTACTGGATTTCAGATCCATACCCCAAAAAATCAGAAATATAACATTAACAGAAAGCAGTCTCTGAGAGCCAAGCTGAGACACCCCACGAAATCCTGTAATAAAAATCAATTCTCTCTCAGTAACACTCATTCCGCGGCGAACAAGCACCTTCCCTATGATGAGCACAGTGAGAGGGATGATTAGCTCCCGCTCGCGCCCAGAGACCTTTATAATAGTGCGGTGATGTCACAGAATCCCGCCAGGACTCTGATTTGGCTTCACCTCTGCACATGTCATGCAGGCTATGCCCTTCTTCTCCCAGAGTGCTTTGCACCATTAACGCCATGTGCCGCAGCCATTTTAGGTAATTAAAGCACACTTTCGCTTCACTCCGAAGTCCCCCGAAATCTTTCGACTCTCGTGTCCGAACCGAATTCTTTTCCTATCCCTGAAAATCTAAATAACGATTCCCTTCGTTAGAATCGATTCGCACCATCTCTGAAATTCGTCAAGAAGAGGTCCCCTGCTGAGGACCTTCTCTGTGAGCAAAACCTCTCAAACACTGGCAGTACTGGTCTGTCCATATGTTACATGGGTGGCTACTCATATATGACATACACCCGGTCTAACTTAACAAGCAACTTTCCCTGGCAAAATCAGCTGGCAGCTCTTATATCAAAGGAATTGTTTATGATGAGACCATCTCTTTTATACCACTGGGGTTATTGTATAAAATTGTACAAAAAATATATTGCTTATATATCTCTTAATCAATATTCTACTTGAATTACTATGTAATGACTATGGATAAAATAAGCTACCCACATATGATCCTGTTTCTTTGATCAACTCCCTATGGTCATCGCTTGCATGGTGATGTTTGGTAGAAGGAAATGGTTCTATTTAATGTTTTTTAAACTTGTGATTTATAAGGAATATTGATTTCCATGTTGTAAATACAAAATTGTAGTAGGTCCTACAATATACTTGGTAAAATTTTAACCCTAAAAATGTGCAATTTAGCTCAATATTTGCGATATTGCACATAGAGAGATTCCCAATTACATGTTGTGGTTCTATTTTTTCCTCTGGGATTAGTCATCCATTGAAAGTGGCAATGATGCTGGAACATTTATGTACAAAAGAGAATAATCAGACAAATTATACTGGTGGACCCTTCTCCTTCTGATGGATGAATAACACGATTCTTTCTTTTTAGACATTTGCATCTCTGTGTAATTGCTTGTAAATGTCAAATGTCCCCCATAATAAAAGCTCTAGACAAATACTTGATGACAAGCCTGTGGACTTTGGCTAAATCGTTGGTATGTATTTTCTTCTTTCTAGGAGATGAAGAACGATTAAAAGCCAGCAGTTCTGTAAGCCACAGTATGACTGAGATAAGATCTTTCATCGCCAAGTCAGAGGTTGCATTGACAGCGGTAATACCGGCAGCACTTATTAAGAACACCAATGGCAGCGCAATCAATATTTCCGAATCGGAAGAAGAGAAAGCCAAGAAGTTATTGTACTGTTCACTATGCAAAGTAGCAGTTAACTCTTTGTCACAACTAGAGGCGCACAACACAGGTATTGTATGCTATCTATTACCTGCAGGTATATGCCTAATGAGAGGGAGCTTACCACATATGCTTTTGATGGACTTCAATAGTAGCATTATAAGTCTGTATGCACTGACCCCCTTCTAGTGGCGGCTGTGGGCAGGCAGAATTTTATTACTACAACGGGGTTTACATGCATAACATAGTAGAGTGGCAACGTTAAATGACTCACAACTCACACAGAGGCTGAGAGGAGCCCGCCTGCAAAGGCTTACAATCTACAGATCTAGTATGGAACTTTACTGCAGAGGATGTGAGGGATGAGGATGCGTTCACACGGCAGAGGACAAATACCGGTCGGTTTATCGGATCGGTATTTGTCCTGTTTTCGTGCTGTGCACACGGCCGCAGGGGGGTGGCTTTTCTCCGCGATTTCAGGCCGCCGGCAGTCTGAAAAACTGCCGGACAGAAAACCCGTGCAGTGGGGACTGCTGCACGGGTTTTCCATAGCGGTCCATTGAAAAGTTTGCGGCTGGTTTTTCAGACGGTTTTCAAAACAAAAACCATCTGAAAAAACAGCCGCAAACCCATGCTGTGGGGACAAGCCCTTATATCAAAGAAGCAGATCTGCAACTGCTTTACCACCCTAAACCACAATGCATGTCTCTATTAAATCCTTTCTTGCCCTACACCACCATTGATAATATCACTAATATTTACTGGCACTATTGTGTAAAAGGGGCACTCAGCTTGTATTGTCTATAGGGGGTACTGTGCTGACACTTATTTATGGAGGTACTCTGCTCACTATGATGGTGCTACTAACTGAGCCTTCTGATTACAATTAAGGTGAGTAAAGGGTCTGTCCGGTTGTTATCTACAATATGTATTTTAAAAGACAATGCTGTCTGGTGGAATTTTCAAAATTGAGTCCCAAAATCTTATGATGTTAATTTTTGAAAATTTTAAAGAAGTGGACAAATACAGTGTCTGCTGAAAATCACAAGTATGACAGTTACTTAAATGATATATTGCCACATAGTGTTCCTGGGAAACTTAGATGATGATCTGACTGCAATAGTAATGTATTTTGTAAGGCTGAAAAAAGACATCCATCCTTCCATCCATCCAGCCTATTATCCTGCAGAGTTGATCCAGAGGCAGGCAAAAAATCTCTGAGAGTAGAAGCTAATTGTCCTCATTTTAGGGAAGAAAAATTCCTGCCCAACTTCAAATCTGGTAATCAGAACAAATTCCCTGTATCAATGACACACGTACGTTGCAATTCTATCAGCAAATATCAGTATATAATTAGGCTTCCATTGGCATCCACTAATCACCTCTTTATGATATTGCATCCTGTGTACTGTGAGAAGCACAGAAGCAGACACACAAGGTGCGGCACAAGTGTTTGCTTTTGTATGAAATCTAGAGAAGCTGAAAAAGGTAATATTTGTTTTACGTAGCTCTCCAGGATGTCATATAAATGGGAAACTTGAAATGTTCATAGCTTGGCATGAGTAGACTACTGAAAGGGGTTGTCATACAAATGAATATATTTGTTGTATAGGTCATAAAAAATCAACAATGTTTGCCGTTTACAAGGTGTTAAAAACTGATCCAATGAAGAGCTCTGACAGCTACTTACATAGTTACTTACATAGTATATCACTGCTAGGTGTTCAACGTATATTACAATTTGCAAATTCAGACAATGAGTTGAATAGTGGTGGATGCACATACTCAGCCATTCCCCTTACAACCAAATTTATGAATAGTGATCCCTTGTTTATGGCAGAACAGATAAGGATCAGAATAGCAGAGCAATGTAGTTGACAAGACTCCTTCTGTAGAAAAAGTTAGGCTATGTTTCCACTGCACAGGAAAACGATCGTATCTTCGGCACTTTTCGTTTTTTAAAAGCGCCGAAGATACGATCGTTACTGCGGCCCCATAGACCACAATAGGAAAGACGAGCTGCAGTCTACACAGCTCGTCTTTTCTCTGCCCGTCTTTTGGCAGCGGCGTATTATACAACTATTGTATGGGCGACGTCAGGAAAACGAGGAGCGACCGCGGGTTTGGCACAAAGTGTGACAAAAACCGAGGTCCTGCATCGGAGGAAAAACGGCCACTTTCAGGCCGTTTTTTGTCTGATGCAGTGTAGACATATTTTAAGTTGCAAGATGGGGAAGGAGACTGATTTTTTTTTCCTCCAATGCCCCTATTACCACCACAGTTCAAATTAGCAGTGACACCAAGACACATGAAAGCAAAAAATAAATTAATTAATTAATAAAAAAAAAAATATATATATATATATATATTATATACACATAAGCATTCTTTAATGGTAGAAACACTGCATTTCAGAATACAATGATGAAGATTTCATGGTTCGCTCTTGGTGAGGATTGTGTTTAGTAGCCTTTTTTATATGTGAATGTTATTAGAACTCTGCTTTATTTTCTTAAGGTTCCAAACATAAGACGATGCTAGAGGCTCGTAATGGGGCTGGTCCAATTAAATCCTATCCCAGGTCTGGATCACGACTAAAACTCCAAAATGGCAGCAAAGGTTCAGGACTCCAGAACAAAACTTTTCATTGCGAAATCTGTGATGTCCATGTAAATTCAGAAATTCAACTTAAACAGGTACTGTAACCAATTACGTCAACCAGAACTTGACAAATTAATGTCAGCAGTTCATATTGCTTTTCAATGTTTTTTGATTGGCAGCGACTATTGTTTACACTGGTTTTCACATAATTTGCAAAGCACAATTGGACAACATGATTTTGCAATGCTGCTATGAGAAGAATGGCATTTGGAAAGTAGAATCTCTGTGGGATCAAAGGCGATGGAGACCAGTAAACTATGCTGTACATACCAGCTTAATTACTTAACCCCAACTTAGGGTTATAGTGACAGTCAGGATTACAGTTAGTTTTAGGTGAGTAACAGAAATGTAGAAAGTCCTGAACCAGAAATTTTTCACAAGTTCAGCCTAACCATTGTCCAACCAAAGTGGCTCAGAAAGGGGAACATCTCTCCTTGGGGAGAGCACCATATAGTTGTGTGGAGTTTTGAATTGCCTTTTTGCCCAAAGCATCTGCATATCACAAGGCATTATGGGAAAGGAGCTGAGAAGCTGAAGCACCCTCTATTGGATGTAACAAATCCTCACTTTGCTTCACACTCACCGAATCTTTAGCAAGCAAAAGGGATATTGCCTCCCACCCAGCCAGCCAGTACACTCTGCTCTGCACTGATGAGGAGCAAAACTCCGAAACAGATGACTACAGATGACTGACACTGGCTTGGCTAATATCCCTTTTGCTTTCTAAAGATTCCGTGAGTCTGAAATAAATTGAGGATTTGTTACATCCAATAGAGGGCGCTTCGGCTTCTCAGCTCCTTTCCCATACTGCCTTGTGACAACCAAAGTGGGACAGATTCAAGCCGAATTAGTCATGTCCATGAGCGTAGGCCAAAACTGATTTCCAGAAGGCAGAGACTGAAACACTCCTTAAATCTATGTAGCACCACTCAGAGACTCTAGTAAACCCCTGACACTATATTTTCAGGAAAGGACTACTCTCATTTATTTGTACGCATTTATACATTGCCGGCTTCTCTTGTATCATTTCAGCACATCTCCAGCAGAAGACATAAGGACAGAGTAGCAGGAAAGCCGTTGAAGCCTAAATATAGCCCATACAACAAGCTTCAGCGCAGCCCCAGTATTCTAGCGGTAAGTATATTTAATGCCATAAACAACCTGACAAACTTGCAGTTTTAGTAGCAACTAATATAGGAGCAGCATAAAGTCATAAGGAGTAAGTCTGATTTAATTAATTAACTTGCACAATAGTTTTTTTCTCCGACCACATCCAAATAATAATGAGAATTCATAAAAATCATTCCTAAATCTAAAAGCTAAACAGTCAAGTTTTATTGCACATTACTAAAGACATTGATTATTCATGCATAATAATGTTCATGACCTTCCATTTACTCCTGCTTATTGCCAAAGTACTGCGTGCACAATATTTTAGATTGTCTCGGTGCATCAAAAGTGACAAATGAAGGAGCTTTGAAAATGGTCATAACTAGCAATATTTTACTCTTACGGCTCCTATGCAAAGCTATGCCTGTCCATGGTAAGAGACTCTAAATGAACTCTGCCAGCCTTATTCTGCAGTCATACTGTCTTCCATCTTTCCCTTGCATACATTCATAACCCCCATACAGAAAAAGTTTAGGGTAGTAAGACCAGATGGAAGGGAGTATGACCTCAGAATCAGAGTCAATAGTCTTTGTTGTCTGTTATCATGGAGACACAAAGCTCTACATAAGGCTATGTCTACACAGCAATGGATTCTCAGCACATTCCAAATACTTATTTTAAATCTGCTGAAAATCCGGTTTTCTACTGAAGGTAGAACATATTCTGTCTCCCGCTGGATACCCATTGGATTCCCGTGCCGACCATACACTGGGCCGGCGGTAAATAAAAAAAAACGACCGCACAAACCTGTGCCAAAAGCCGCGGTACAGCAATGTTAAAATACTGTCGGATTATGGACGCCATTGCCCTGTAGTCATAGCCTTAGAGCTATGTTGCAAGATCAAGTGGTGTAACGATGCAGGAATAGTGGATCCACCGGACCGCCGCAAGTGATGGTGAAAGCCGCACCAGGGAGCGGAATCTAAGTGGGTCCCGGTGGTCACCAGAACCTGCCACTAAGCGAGATGGTCTTGCTGCGGCGGGAGTCTACCAGGTCGCTACCCCTGAAGCGAGCAGCTTGCAGTGGCAGCCGAGGTGTGGCAAGGCACCAGGTAGTCGGACAAGCACGTAGTCGGACTGGCAGGCAGAACAGGGCAGGCGGTAAAGGCACTAAGGCGGTAGACCGGAGCCAAGGTATGAACCACAGAAATCCCAATATACGGTCAGCTTTCTTTGAAGGCAAGAGCACTCTAAATCCAGCGGGGAGCAAGAGGAAGTGGGTGGAATATATAGGGACAGCGATCAGCAATTAGCCAATTACCGGTGCGCTGGCCTTTAAATTTCAGAGAGCCAGCGCGTGCACCATCCGGCAGCAGAGCAGGGTAGAGCAGGAGCGCGGTCGGGTAAGTAAGCCGTGGGATCGCGAGTGCACCCGCGGCCTGACATGCGGGTCGCGCCGCCACTCGCTGGTGCCGAAGGAGCACATATGCGCCAACGGCTCAAGGTGCAAGCTGTCGGGGCGCCTGTGACAAGTGGTAGAGTGCTTTTCCAGGAAAACAACCAAGAATGATACCTGGTGACCCTACTGTAGAAATGGAAACTTCCCTGATCTCTGCCATTTCAGACATCCATGGGCACACATGCACAGAGTCATTTTCATTTCAGATTAGGCAGCTGCTCAGGATTGCAATGAGTAACCATGATGATGGAGCTGCCTGTGTGAAGATCTTCATATATTTTTTAAATGTCCTGATCCAGGGGTTTGGGTGGGCATCTACCCTTTAAGCAAAAGAGTCCTTCAGCTTTTACCAGTTGGCCACTTGTAGCATAATGTTAGTTATTACATAGTTTTGGTATATCTTTTACATGCATTTCTTATTTATAGTCAAAATTGAAGCAGATATTAAACAGGGCTTGTGACATCTCCTGACCTGTCTGTTTTAGTAAATACTTGAGTTCCTGATGAAATAATTATGGATCAACTTCACTAGAAATGTATTCTCGAATCAGTCAAATGGGTGTTTTCATTCCAGTTTTCAAAGGTGGTGTGTCGCTATACATGCTGACTGTCAGCACTGATTGGACAATTTTAGATCCATGCAGGGACACACCACCAATTGGAAACACCCTGCTGACAGATTGGTAATGAATGTCTAGGAGGAATAACATGGGAACTACACAGCATAAAAATCGAAGGAAAGATGCTCCAGAATTGTTATTTTGTAGCGGAGATTAGTATTTACTAAAACCGTTCTATCAGAAATGGTCAAAGGTTCTCTTATAACAGAAGAATAATGTAGAAGAAACACATATAACTCTCATTTGAGATGGTGGAAGAGCTTTAAAAAAACAAATGGCAACTGCTCAATGTGAAGGTCTTACTATGTACTCGTATTTAACGACTTCTTAAGGTTGGTGGTAAAATTAAGTGAATAGAAACACTCAGTGCAACATGTCTGAAAATTGTTGTCGCCGCAGCAGTTTTTAGGGGCATTAAATCAGTGTAATGTACGCTTAAAAGTACGATCCTGCGTCAGTTATACCTTGCATAGTAAACTTAATGCACCTGGAAAGGCTCATTGCACAAATCTCGGCGCATAGTGTATCATCGGTAGTGTATGTAATTTGCCTATAGAGCTGCATTGCATAACGGAGGTGCATAATGTATCATTACTAGTGTATGTAATTTGCCTATAGAGGCACATTGCTTGACGGAGGCACATAACGTATCAGTGCTAGTGTATGCAATCCGCCTATAGAGGTGCATTGCGTAACGGAGGTGCATAATGTATCATTACTAGTGTATGTAATTTGCCTATAGAGGTGCATTGCGTAACGGAGGCGCATAACGTATCATTACTAGTGTATGTAATGCGCCTTAAAAGGTGCATTGCGTTATGGAGTCGCACAGCGTATCATTGCTACTATATGTAATGGACCTTTTTAGGCGCATTACAATGTGTCGGGCCCGGTATATAATGCGCCTGGTTTTGGTGTACAACAGTTCATTCACATAGAGAATATGGCGTCAAGAGTATTTTTGGCGCAAAATAGACCAAAAAAAGGACCCTTGAGTATTGGGACATATCGCCCTAAATATACTGATTTTGATTTTACATAGTGGCAGCACAGGGGCATTTACCAAGATAGGGACAAGAAGGTACAAGCAATTGTTACAGTTGTACTTTTCTTTACATACTAACATTTTTATTACGCTATTGAAAGAATTGTGTAGAACATAAAATGCGCTCACTACAATTGAAAATACATTAACTAATGCATTTCATACTGGAGTGCAATTTGTTTTAAATGTACTTTTGATGGACTTTCCAGTGCATTTGGAAGAATGTAGAAAACTTTGAACATTGTGTAGCCTCAGCGGTAGAATCTGTAATAGCTCTGACTGCAGATAGCCACTCCTTTGTGCTCTCTGCAGGGGTCAAGTGCTCCAGTCGGCAACCTGCTGAACCACACTTCACACTAAAAGAAAATGAAAAGAGATGCAATCAGGCTTGTAATATAGGAGGACATATTGAAAGAGGTTCTGCAATTTAGAAATAAAGTGGAGGTCTTTAGAAGCTCTGAAACAATGTACTTTAAGTGCTAACACCGCTATCATTTTAAATGAACATTCTCGTACAACATGGCAGTTCATTGCTTGACAAGGGAGAGTATAATGCTCCGATACTGTGCCGTATATGCCGAGCATGAATTCCATGTTTAATACTTCATTTCCATTAGAACATTTCTCTAGCATCGGCACAGAATGTAAAATCTTCAGATATATATGTTATTTTATGGATTTCATGAGGTGATGATTACACCTTAGTCATGGATTTACTGATTAGCAATGTAGCCCACAGGTCACTTTAAGCAGGGCTGCCCACACCATGAACATGGGAGGGCAGAATAGGAGGGCCAAACCGCTATTTCTAGAATAGGATGCAACAAACTTTCAATCTATTTTTGTCCAACGATCATTATCACTACAGGGGCTTTGCAACACTGTGAAGCCTTTTTATGCAGCAGACTCAAGGAAATGGAGGCTCTAGAGAGGAAACTAGCTTAAGGAAGGTGATCTATTGAGTTATAGCAGGGGTGACATCAAGGCGGTAATGTCAGTACTCCTGTTAGGAGCCCTGATCAAAGTTAACAAAAAAGGGCCCTGGTAATGGAAGGTTGGATCCAGATACAGTTGTGATCAAAAGTTTACATGTCCAGGAAGAATTTTTGCTTTCTTGGGCTTTTTTCAGAGAATATGAATGATAACACAAAAACTTGTTTCCCACTCATGGTTCGTGGTTGGGTGAAGCCATTTATTGTCAAACTACTTTGTTTTCTCTTTTTAAATCATAATGACAACCAAAAACATCCAAATGACTCTGATCAAAAGTTCACATACCCCAGTTCTTAATACCGTGTCTTGCCTCCTCTAACATCAATGACAGCTTGAAGTCTTTTGTGGTAGTTGTGGATGAGGCCTTGTGTTTTGGATCGTTGTCATGTTGGAATGTCTAAGTACGTCCCATGTGCAGCTTCCGGGCTGATGAGTGCAAATTTGCCTCCAGTATTTGCTGATAACGTGCTGCATTCATCTTTCCTTCAACTTTGACCAAGTTTCCTGCGTCTTTGTAGCTCGCACATCTCCAAAACATCAGCGATCTACCTCTGTGCTTTACAGTAGGAATGGTGTTCCTTTCATCATAGGCCTTGTTGACACCTCTCCAAATGTAACATTTATGGTTGTGACCAAAAAGTTTGATTTTGGTCTCATCACCAAATTACCTTGTTCCAGAAGTTTTGAGGCTTGTGTCTGTGCTGTTTGGTGTATTGTAGGTGAGATACTTTGTGGCATTTGCGCAGTAAAGGCTTTCTTCTGGCGACTCCACCAAGCAGCTCATTTTTCTTCAAGTGCCTCCTTATTGTGCATCTTGGAACAGCCACACCGCTAGTTTTCAGAGAGTCCTGTATTTCAGCTGATGTTATTTGTAGGTTTTTCTTTTTTTGTAGGTTTTTCAATTTTCCTGGCAGTTGTGGCCGAAATTTTTGTTGGTCTACCTGACCGTGGTTTCGTTTTTACAGAGCCCCAGATTTTCCATTTGTTAATCAGTTTGAACACTACTGACTGACATTGTCAAGTCCTTGGATATCTTTTTGTATCTCTTTCCTGTTTATACAGTTCAACTACCTTTTCCCATAGATCCGTGGACAATTCTTTTGCTTTCCCCCTGTCTCACAATCCAGAAATGTCAGTGGCTGGATGAAAGTTGCACGAGCCTGTCTGGATCCCAGAAACTCACTCAGCTTTGATGCACACCCACTGATTAGAAGCAAACAGGTCACAGGTGAGGATGTTACATTTAGTAGCCATACAAACCCATTTGTGTCAACTTCTGTCCATGTTATCAGGCCAAAACCCATACCACGGTATGTGAACTTTTGATCAGGGTCACTTGGATGTTTTTGGTTGTCATTATGATTTAAAAAGAAAAAACACAGTAGTTTGACAATAAATGGCTTCACCGAACTATGAACCATGAGTAGAAAAACAAAATGTTGTGTTATCATGCATATTCTCTGAAAAAAGGCCAAGAAAGCAAAACTTCTGCGGGGGTATGTAAACTTTTGAGCACAACTTAACTTCGGCTTCATGGGGCCCTGAAATTTATGGCAGCCCTAAGTTATAACATTGAGACCTCCTGTATGTATGGACTTAGACATGAGTATACAAAAGATTCAGCTTACCATGTTTTTAAAGGTAAAAAAAGACAAACGTCCATCCAGTTACGCCTATTGTTCCAGAGAAAGGCCAATTCTGCTCATCATTAATAATAAATCCTTCCCAACTCCAAATCTGGCAATTAGAATAAACTCTTGGATCAAAGACCCATTTCCAGAAACTCTAGAAATACAACTAGGCCCCTTACTAACTCTTTTAGTGAGTTTGCCATGACAAGTTCCTCTGGCAGAGTGTTCCACAGTCTCACTGCTCTTAGGCTACATCCCCACTGCATCGGACAAAAAACGGCTGAAAGTCGACCGCTTTATGTCCGATGCACGACTGCAGTTTTTGTCACATTTTATGCAAAAACCGGGGTCGCTTGTCGTTTTTTTGCCGTTGGCCCATACAATTGATTGTATGGGAAGATGACAAAAAAACTCAAAGCGTTGGCGTATTAAACAACATGTTGTATAATACACTGGCACCAGAAGATGAGCAGAGAAAAAACGACCTGTGGAGACTACAGGTTGTTTTTTCTATTATTGTCTATGGGCTGGCTGAACAATCATTTTGCTATGTCATGGAGACATAGCCTTACGGTAAAGAATCTCTAAGTTTATGTAGAAACTTTCTTTCCTTTAGATGTAGAATATGCCCCTTTATTATCTATATTGTTGTAGTACTGGAAAGCAGACTTTTATTTTTTTACTAAAGAAGTCTGTAGAATGAACCTTCTTCTACTAATAATTGTCATGGATAAGTATTCTGGACAAAATCCTAAAAGCTGAGTTTTACATTATTTGCACTGCCTCAAACCCCACAGTGAGGGCCACTTCCAGGTGTATGTGGATCCTTGGGCGGCTGATTTGTTAAATAGTCAATGGCATGATAAGGTTTCACTTAAAATAGTAGTTCATTTTCATACAACACATCCCGGTCTCCAAAATGTATCTGCTTCTTGTATGTATTGCCACTTCCAATATATTTAGATTTCCTTTTCCTGTACGTCCATTCTTTCTCTTTGGCCCTCCTATGTTCCAGGTTATTACAGCTTTCAGCAACAGTTTATGGTTCATTACCATCATCTCTTTTAAAAGGTGTTCCCTGCTTCTAATAAATTTTTTTTTCATATATTCGTTTCGAACCATTTCTCTGCTTTTACTTCACTGCTAAACCTGATCACCTTGACGTCCAAGGCTGCACAAAATGTCCCTTCCTCAGGAATGGTGGATAAACATGTACAGGCAGTCCTCGACTTACATCGTTCCGACTTACATCTGTCCCCTATTTACAAACGGAGGTTTATGGGGCATGCTGGCACTTGTAGTTCCATGTTACACAGCAGAGAATAGCTGTGGAATGACAAGTTCCAGCATGCCATAGCAGCACATGAGGTGAAAATGAGGTGAAATCTTCTTAACAGTGGCACAGACAGCAAAACAAATGTAAAAACCCTTCCTTACACTATCCAAAACTGAAAAAAAAACCTTTTGTGCTGAAGTTATACTTAATAAATATACTTGTTCCGACTTACATACAAATTCATCTTAAGAACAAACCTACAGTCCCTATCCCGTTCGTAACCTGGGGACTGCCTGTATATGAAAATTTTTAAACCATTCACAAAATGCATGTCCTACAAGCTACCATACCAGCTGTGTCAGCTATCTTGGTAGTTTCACCCACTAATAAATTGTCCTATGTGTCCACACCTAGTTATCGCTCTGTCACAAATTCTATTAAATATGCCAATATTCTTTAATTCTGTTGCTGGGTAAGTGAAGCTTTGTGCTGCCTGTTTCTTCAGTGTGATATAACTGACAACAGCATATACTAAAATCCCCTTAACTAACAAGCTTTGACTTGAGGTAGTGGAATTAGAGAGGCCATGCCTGAGATGTGCGACTACTGACTGACTGACTCACCACATGTGTCATGCCTTATCCATCCGTGTAATGTAATTGGCAGCTGTAGTCACCCCGAGCTGACACACTCTAGACAGATGCCCAAATTAATATGTAAAACATCAAATGAAGCAGAGCTATTAGAGAGGACTGCTGGTCATTCCTGATATGTCTGTTTTAGTAAATACTAGTATTCCCCATGAAATTACAATTTTGGCACATTTTTCTTGAAAGCGGTTGTCTCACTACATTGATTCATCTCACCTCAGTCCTGTTTCTTGGTTTCGCTTTGAATTCAGGGGCGTGTTTACTGGCTTCCACTAGGCTGCAGCAGAAGCCAGGTCTGTAGATATAGCAACCAGTGCTGGCAGCCTATCAGGATAGAACAAACAGGTCTGTAGCTATAGCGACCTAAGGAGCTGATGCAGCCCATACAAGAGGGGATATCTCAGAATAGGTAGGTTACTGGTAATGGACACATATTGCAAAGGGACTTGTTTTTGCAAGATCTGTAACATAAAAAGCAATCATTGTAGTGAGACAACCCCTTTAAATCTCTATGTTGTATCGTTCCTCGCTTAATTCTCCTAGAAAATCATTACCATTCTGCCAGATTGATGTTACCAATTGGGGTGTGTGCACAGTCTGATATTGTCCAATCAGTGCTGACAGAGTCACACCCCTTTGTAAACTGGAATGGTGACACCCATCTGACTGATTCAGTAATACATTTCTAGGAAGAATAATAGAGCACGACACAGAGTTATAAGAGAAGATGCTCCAGGATTATTTCACCGTGAACACAAGGATTTACTAAAACAGACCTTACGGAGATGTCACAGATTCTCTTTAAAACAGTAATAAGGAACCTAAGTCATATAGCAAACTAAAGAAAAGCATTGGAATCAAAAGCGCAAAATTAAATGCTAGACACTGCCTACCAGTTTTAGTATTGTACACCTCTCCTCCCCCCCCATATTGCCAAACTGGTCACCTAAATTTACATAATGTGTGCAGAGGTCTGTAACGTCGGTGTAACGACTGGGAGTAGTGGATCCACTGGGCCACCGCAGGCGATGGTACGGGCTACACCAGGGAGCGGAGTCTAAGTGGGTCCCGGTTTTCACCAGAGCCCGCCGCAAAGCGGGAAGGACTTGCTGCGGCGGGAGTCTACCATGTCGCTACCCCTGACGTGACTTGCCTGCGGCAGTAGCCGTGGTACAGAATCGGCAGGCGAACTCGTAGTCGGGGACAGGCCAGAAGGTCAGGGCAGGCAGCGAAGGTTCGTGGTCGAAGGACGTGCGCAAACGGGACTGGTACATGGAGAAGGCTAACTGGAATTCTAGAAGGCTTCCTCGCATAGGTACAGGCACTATGGACTCGGTAAGGGTATGCTGGAGGTGGAGCCAATATATAGGGTCAACAGCCGGCAATCACCAATTACCGTCGCACTGGCCCTTTAAATCTTTAAAAACCCGGGGCCCCGTGCCCCGGCAGCCACGACCCCAGGAAGCAGGAGAGGGTGCGGAAGTAACTGCGCTCAGGGGGGGCGAGTGCCCCCCGCCTAGTATCGGACCGCGCCGCCACTCGCTCCCCCCGCACGGGACCGGTGGGGGAACGGGGCCCCGCAGCTCATCCGCGGCTGCCACGCCCGGACAGCGGTTTTTCCACTGTTGGGAAACTACAACCCCATAGCATTTTTATATCATATTATGGCATGATGGGAGATGTAGTTTTCCAACAGCTGGATAGCTGACGTTGCAGATCCCTGGTCTAGAGAAAGAGATGAGATCTTTTAGTCGGCCTCAACCCCCCATTCTTGTGAGCGGTGGGATAAAAAAAGGTTAATATTTTTCATTACCACATCTTGTCGATATAGATGTCCAGTCGCGACCTTGAGATGTCAGCATAGGAAGCTCAGGCAGGCATTAATGTATCCACTGATTGACTACCCCAGAGGGCTGGGTAGGTCGGAGCAAAAAGCCAACGGCCAACCCCCTTTTTTTAAAAATGATTTGGATCTCAAATCAGATTTAAATTATTTGTCATTTATGGCATACCAGCTATAACTAATAAAAAAGACCCCACAATCCGATGGTTACCCAATGAAAGTGTTGTAAGATATATTTGCAAAGATGCATTTTGCACCTTCAAAAAGATATCATAGGATGCTGCACATGCAGCTGCTATAGGAGGGCACTGGAGAGAGGACCTTCTCAGTGACGGTCTTGTACTGAAGGTGGAAAGAACCTGCACTGGGATCTGGTCTCCCCCTGTGCTGTTATAATGGCAAGCATGAAAAATTGCTTGAGTCATGAAAACGGGAATGAGATGGTAATTTTTTGAAGCAATCGATTTTTATTCAGTTTTTCATTTTCATTGTATAAACATAAACCGGCTCTAAAAAGCAAACATAACATGGCCCGATATGCCTTATACATATTATACATATACACATAAAGCAAATGTAGTAATCCATTCTCAAATGTGTAAATATTAGAGGGCCTTGTGCTATTCAAAATGAATTAGCCCACCTTTCTCTCCACTAAGTTGGGCAGCGTTACGGAGAGGTACCAGCAGCTTATTTTATGTACTCATGCAAGCAACCCTGAGGTGACATATGTCATGTCGTATACCTGAAATGCGTGGGACCGGAGGTCAATGAGTAACATAACTCGAGCTCATGCCAACCTGCCATTTCCAGATTTCTGTTTCATATCAGGTTTGGGGGGTTATTAAGGTTGATCTCTCTATGAAATTGACATTTGACCCTAATTCAACACTTCTGTGATGTTAGGTGTGCATGCAGATTTCCAAAGAGATTGCATAGTGGATCTGGTGGCAATCAGAATATTTTGGAGAACTGTTTGTATGGGTGGGAATATCATACATCCCAAATTAGGGGGTGGTCTAGGATTGAAGTTCTTGTGTGAGGTAAACCTCCTGGACAATATAGTTTTGAATTAGATCCTCCACCGCTTGTCCATGCAGACTTCTATATAATCGGCAGCAGTGCCACCGACATTGTAAACAGCGAACCAACAGATCCCAGTTCCTCCAACACATTTAGAGGAACCCGAAAAATATGGGCACATCCGGACTGAGAAGATACCAGCGGAGTGGGACCTTCCTTGCTAGGGTCAAGTGTTAAGTGTCATTTGGAATGTCCAAGAAGTTGACATCGCCGCTCTCAACCAATCCTCCACGGTAATGACTGGGACATCTCTTTCTCCCATTTAATCATATAATCGGGTTTAGTATCGCCACCACTATCAATCAGGGTGGAATAAATGGCTGAGAGGCCTTTCAGACGGAGATCATCACCCAGTAGGAAATGGTGGAGAGGTGATCTCGGCAAATGAGAACTTAGAATGGTCTAGAAGATACTGCTATTGTCTAATTGTAGGTAGACATAAATTTGGGATTTGGAACGAATATTGAGAGAAAGTCCGCAAATGAACCTAAGACCCCTCAGAGTAATAAGGTCCTCCTAGCAACCATTACTCCTCCAGCAATCCAGTAATTGGTAGTAGCGA
The DNA here is from genome assembly GCA_025379985.1 of Phyllomedusa bahiana. NCBI lineage: Eukaryota > Metazoa > Chordata > Amphibia > Anura > Hylidae > Phyllomedusa > Phyllomedusa bahiana. Next base: position 46,499 of record JAODAL010007258.1, read on the forward strand.
ATGTCAGGGACAGCTCCATAAAGCTAGAAAGGGGCAGTATTTTTGTCATCACATAAACGCCTTTCCTCACCACATGTTGATGCCATATCTGTAGTAAGTGTTGAACTGTAAGTAGAACGCACTGTGAGGTGGGGAGTCTGGGAGATCCAAATAATGTCGCTAGAAGAATGTCTTAAACTGTGCCCAGGCCTAGCGAAGAATTGTCAATAGTCGTCCAAGTGATGGGAGGAACCGGGTACAAGATGTCCAGTGGAAATAAATAGGTTTCAAGATGGAGGAATATTATAGGTCTGTAAATTGGGGACCCGCCATTCCTCCTTGTCTTTTTGACAGGTCTAAATATTGGTTTTTAAACCGTGGGTTGTCATTAACCCCCCATAAAAATATTCAAAAAAAGAGATTGAAAATTGCAATAGTTTGCGTGGGATTACAAAGGGAAGGGCTCTCGCTATGTACAAAAATTTAGGGCGTAGGAGGAGCATTTTATGAGGCTAATCTAGCCATCCAGGAGAGAGGAAAACTGTCCAAATCTGCAATCTCTTTAGAGAGAGCTGTACTATAGTTCATCCCCAGTTATTTTTATAGTGTCGAGTAGATTAGGGTATATTGTTGATCCCTAGGTAAACAATAATGATAGTCCGTCCATATAAGTTAAACTGGGAGACGTTTAGCGCCTGGGTCGAAGGCGACAGTTAACGGCAGAAATAGTAGACTTTAGTAATAGTTTAATTTGTACACATGAAACCTCCGAGAATGACCTGGAGGATATCAAGTACAGGCTGGTACCAGATATCTGTGTTTTGGCAGATAATTAGACATCATCAGCAACAGGCATGACCTTATGGTTGGTATGGGGCTATGTCAACACCGGACACATGAGAGACATCCTAATTGTCTCTGCCAGCGGCTCGATACATAGGTCAAAAATTAATGGTGACAGTGGGCATCCCTGTCGGGTGCCATTTGAAATGGGAAATGCAGGCGATAGAAAACCAGAGGAGTATACAGTGGCTGTGGGTAAGGTATATAAAGAAGATATTGCCGTATGTATGGGGCCTTCGAATCCAAATTTGTGAAGGACCTCCTGTAGATACATCCAATTTATACGGTCAAAAGCTTTTCTCGTGCCAATCAAGAGAAAGCAGCATAGCGGGGGTCTAGTTTGTGGAGTCAGTAATTGTAGAATGTTAATGACCCGTCTCATCCTCGTCTCTAGTTTGCCGTCTTTAACAAAGCCTACTTGGGTCTGGGTTTATCAGGGAAGGTAATATTACCGGTTTATACTATTAGCGATGATTTATGTGTGAGAATAATTTAAATGTCATAATTAAGTAGAGAAAATGGCCAATAGTTGGACAATATATCTTGTGACTTTCCAGCTGAGGAAATAGTTACAATTTTTGGAAAAAGCCCCAGCATCTCTGCAGCGAGATGGAGTGCCACTAGTAAAGCAGTTAAAGGTGTTCAGAAGGTGTGGGTGAGAGTCCTCTTAAAGAGCTTGTAATACTTCGTTGCTCAGTCCCATCAGAGACCCGGGGATTTATTTAGTTTGACTGGTTAAATGCCTGCTGAAGCTCTTGAGGAGTGATAGGGGAATTAAGGGAAGTTAACTCGGTCTTCTGAGAGATGCGGCAACGACAATTTATCTAGGAAGGACCGGCATGCGACGATTTTGGAAGTTTATGGGTGAAGTTAGGGGTCATCTTTAAGATTGTATAAGATTGATAGTATTTGCAAAGGAGTTTTACAATGTGTTGAGGATTGAGAAATTTTTTGGTTGTCCACTGTGAGTGAGGCAATTTTAGATCTAGTTTGCATCTGTTTGAACCTTTCGAGCTAAAGTTCCCCCGAAAGACGATCTCCCTGTATGAAAAAGGTCCATTTCAGTTTTATAAAGGGAGGCCTCAAATTTAATGGAGAGACACCAACTGCTAACTGGTCTCTTAAGAGGCGTAATTTATCACAACTTAGATGGGGAATGGACTTTCTTGGAAAGATCGTCTGCAACTCGAATTTTTTCTAGTAGATCATTAAGGTTTTTATTCTCACTTACGCTTCTCTCTAGAGACGCTATTCCTAGGAAAATTTCTCTGATGTAAGCTTTAGTGAGCGCACCAAAGTGGAAGGTTAGAGAAACAGAGGAAGGTATTATGATCAAAATATTCTGCAGTGAGGATTTAACTTCATCGACAATTGGGGTCGATTTCAATAGGTAGTTTATTCAATCGCCAAGGGAGTAAGTAATGAAGGTGAAAATTGATTCCTCAATGTGAGGAAAACATGAGCATGATCTGACCATGATCCCAATGCCTAACTCAGTATTTAACAAACATTAGGTACAGACTAGCCTGTTTAGGAGAGAAAAAATCTATACGCGAAATAGGATTTATTGGGAGCAGAGAAGAATGGAATAGTCTCTTTCTTCCGGATGTGCATAACAGCGCATGGGTCATGACAATTTTTCTATATGCATTATAGAACTTTAGGCTCAAGCGTTGATAAAGGGAATTACGGGACTATCTAAATCTGTATCTATAACAGGATTAAAGTCCCTCCGCATAGGACATGGTAGTTTCCACCCAGCGACTTAGCTTTAGAGATTATCTTTGAGATGAAGCGTGTTTGTCCGTTTATTTTGGGCATAGAGTGTAGCAATGGTGTATTCTATGTTGTCTAGTAAACAGTGCAAGAAAATATATCTGCCTTTGTCGTCAATAATCCCTGTTTTGATCGAGAGGAAATAGTATCTTTGGATGAAAATTGCTATCTCCTGCCTTTTTTTGTGAAAGGAAGTGAGAAAAGAGGTCGGGAATTTTCTATGCTTCCGGCCTATGTGAGTCTTGACTTTCAGGGTGTCTCCTGGAGACATACAATTTCAGCCTTGATTCTTATGATGTCACTCCAGAGGTTTGAACTTTTTGAAGGGCGAATGAAGCCCTTTAACATTAAAAGATAGTATTTTAATACCCATTGACAATATGGGGTAGTTGGGATCGTACAGGCCGGGTTGTATCTATTTGTAGAGGCCCTCTGGGGAGAGAGCGATGAAGGAGGTTGGATGGCAAGTTATGACATACTCAATATTAACTGTAACACCGAAACATAGTTTGCCTTAGATATTATTATAACAAGGAGAAATGCCTATTTTAGTACACATATATCTTGAAGAATTGGAGGTATTCCATACTGATTTTGATAGGTCACGCCTAGGCTAAGCGACAAGGAGGACAATTTTAGGCCCTATCACGTTTAACATTGTAATCTATGGCTTACTGTTGTGTGAGTAGAAAGTAGCCCGGGAAGCAATGTGGACATTGTTGGTGCTGCCGTAAGTAGAGGCATGGCAAACATTACATGAACCCATAGGATAACTAAAAACAGAAAAAAACATAACAAAAGCACCAAGATGCAACAACACCAACAATAGAGTGGTCAAAAAGAAATAGAAAAAGAGTGTTTCTCAGCAAAGAAAGTGAGAACAACAAAAAGGAATCAGGGGAGAGTCTCGTGTGTGGCTGATGCACAGAGAGCCAGGACCACTATAATCCTAAACTGTCCACCACAAGTTAGAGCAACCAGTGGCAGTGAATTCAGCCTAAGTATCTTGGTCCTTCTGGAGGTTGGCGTTCTATTTGTCACTTTTCCTCTGACCATGAGCGGAGAAATGAGGTTTGTTTGTCTTTTCCCTGTGTTGAGCGAGTGGATGGTAGTAGATGGTAGAAGACCCCCATTTTTGCAGCGCATCTCGGGCCATGGTTGGGGATGTGCAACGAGTGTATTATTATCCTTGGTGATAATTAGTTTGACTGGGAACCCCCAGTGATAGGGTATGTTGTTAACTCTGAGGACCCTAGTGGAGGGGAGCAAATTCTTTGCGACGGAGCTTCGGTGCGCCAGCCGAGAGGTCTGGGAATATGGACCGGTCTTTAAATCTGGTCATGGTATAGGCACACCATTACCGAAGGGCCTTAAGGAGATTGTCCTTTGTAACGGAAAGAAATGGATTTTGGCTATTACATCGCGGTGGAAGCGAAAGGGGAAAGTGCTTGGGTTTGGAAGTTCTGTGATACCATTCCTACAGTAAGATCTAAGGTGGTAGCCTCTGGGAGAACAATTCGCGATGAGGTCTTGTAGATAAGGCAATAACATTTCAGAGTAACGGATTCCCGGGATGCCGCGTATACGGAAGTTAGATCTGCGGGATCTTCCTCCAGGTCAAGAACCTTGGAGGCCAGTCTTCGTACTTCATCTTCCCAAGGCAGAGTGGGCATCGATAAGATGATTATGTGAGAGCGGTGCAAAATTCCCCCTTTTTTGTTCAATAATGATCTGTCCCTAGAAACTAGAGATTAGTATATCTCCTCTGAAATCCTGCATCATCTGCTTAAAATCATTTGCAGTGCTCACCGAAGAGGAAAATAACTACTGGCGTAAGGTGGACTCGGTTAAGTTAGACCTGTCTGGAGTCCTCTTGGTGTTTCCATGTCAAGTGATCAGCATGAGACGGGTAGGTGAAGATGAATTAACACCAGAGGAACCCCTAGGAACAAGAATTGTGGTGGGTGCTGTTGAAAGAATTCTGTGAGTTTGGCAGGCTTTTTCGGTGGATTTTTCTTTGAAGTGCCTCCCATGTTGCGAGGGTTGATGGTACAGAAATTCTTTATCAGAGGGTGAGATAATTTGGCTCTGGGTTGGAAGATAGAGCACCCAAGTCCAGCTGGTAGCACTTGATATCGGGTGCTATAGGTTTATCCTTTTTTTTTTTTTTTTCCCTTTCCTCCCTACTTTCCTCTCAGCAGCTTTGAGGTGTAGAGATAGTAATCATGCCCAGGAGAGGTGTAGCCTTGGCACTAAACACTCACATCAGAGGGGCACAGGAAGCAGAGGGTAGAGTACTATATGCAGCCCAGAGCTCTGTCACCTTTGCATTAAACTGAGCTTATAGCTGCAGCTGTGTCTGTGCAGCCCTTGATTAGGGGTTGAAGGCTGTGGGGTTTCAATAGAAATTCAGGAGGCTTGGAATGTTACTGCTGCAAGGGGATAAGGTCAGGTTATACTATATGACCCTTATTGCAATGGCCCGTTGCGGCGGGAAGGTGGGGGAAAATGGCGCCCAAGGCAAGCTATTTGCAGTGCCTTTATAAGGGTGGACCACGGAGGGCAAAGTCCAGGAGAGCAGCTAAATGCTCAAACAAATAGACCCGTAGGGCCAGGCAGACTCAGGCTGTATCGGAGCACTATCTCCTTAAAACGGGGCCCAGGGTCACTCTGTCGGCGGCAGCAGGAAAGAGCCTTGTATTAAGATGGCCGCCACTCCTTTCAGAAAGGGGGGAGGTAGCCGTACTCACCACCCTACTGCGGCGGGAGAGAGGAGGAGACGATCCCCGTCGGGTCCGAGCAGCTCAGCGATCCGACGGTCCCGGCACCAGGAGATGTTGTGGGCTTATATGCCCCAGCCGCAGGTGCTTGTAGAGCCAGCGGAGTAAGGAGCAGGGAAGCGCCGCAGCACGCAACGGCCGGATCTCTCTTCACCCGATCTTCTTGCGCTTCCCGCGGCAGCCAGCGGGATATCGAGTCTGTGAAGTCAGGTAAGGGTTCCGGCCCGGCCTCCTAATCTCCTGCGGCAGCACTAGGAATACCGGACTTATGAGGCGCCGGTCCTGCGGAGCAGTCGAGCCTCCTGACGTCTTAGTCTCCCGTGGCAGCGAGAGGGGTGTCAGGCTTATAAGTCTCCACTCCGGTCGTCGGGTAAGGGTTCCCCCTGTCCAGGAATGTGGAACAAATCCACAAAATTCTGCTGTGATGGTTTATTTGTGCCGGTTTTCTTGCCAATTCAGCGGAGCTCTTCTAACAAGCGTCCGTCATGCTTCAGCTCCAAGCCACGCCCCTATGAGATGGTAATTTTAATCTTTGCTTTGTGGCCCCCTGTGTGGGGATATAGTTCTAGTAAAAGCAGAGGTAGAAGCTACATCTAGACCATGGTGTCTGAGGGGCCCGATGGCTCTGTGCCACATAAGAAGACACCAGTATTAAAAAAGAAACCTTGCAGGTGGGGGGCTCTGTTACAGATTTTAGACTGGGAACTTAGAGCTTGAAGTTACACTTCCGCCCCTGTCCTGTAATTTTAACTGGATGAGTCATATAATTTATCACTATATGACAACTGCTCATACTTACCAAGGCCAACATTACAGCTAATAGACACATTCAGCCAAGAATGTTATAATGTTATAAAAGATCAAGCTTGGTTATCATCGGAAGGGTTCTTTACATGACGATTATTATTTAGCCTATTACCAACAGATGACAGAGCTTGCCACCATAAGTGGCTGCTGTTCCTGACATCATGATGGCCACATCTGTTATAACGTCTTTCAGGTACTGCTCAGTGTATCCATGAGATCTCAGTGGGAGCTCAGCCCGACTCCTGCTACAACTGTTGGGAACAGAGTAATCAAGATTTGTAGTTTAAATCTATATATGCTGTTTCATATCTATTGTGATTGACAAAGGGATGAGGCTCCCTCTGTCTGGCATCAGCACTTAACAACATAATTGTAGGGTGCTAAGCCACTGGCTGCCATAGTAATGGATTGAAAAGGGCCCCAGGTCTGGCATCAGTATCTGCTTTGATTCATTTTATTAAAAAAAAAAAAAAAAGGCAAATATAAAAAAAACATATTTTATACCACTGAAAATGCAATGACCTAAAGAAAGTTTGATTGTTATTTATCTAATAATACTTTTTATAATTATTATTTTTTTCTACTGCATATTCCATCATAAAAATTAAAAAGATCCATGGCTTGTTACCCTGTCTGTTGTTCTTTCTTTGCTCACTTTTCCTGATTTATGTTCAGTATTCTATTTGAGTACTATGTTTACTTCAAGTATATTGTAAAATTTTCAAATAAAAATCTATTGTTAAAAAAAAAAAATAATTAAAAAGTTAGTCAAAAAATGTATATGTACCTCAAAATAATTCCCAGAAAAAGTACAACTCATCTTGCAAAAATACAAGCTCTCAAATTGCTACAATAAAGAATAAAATTTCTAATTTTCGGAATGCAGTGACCCAGAAATTATCTATTCCTATAAATAAATATATACAGGCAGTCCCCGGGTTATGAACGGGATCGGGACGGTTGGTTTGTTCTTAAGTTGAATTTGTATGTAAATCAGAACAGGTATATTTATTACATGTAACTCCAACATAAAAGTTTTTTTTTTACTATTGGATAGGTGCAGGAAGGTTTTACATTTGTTTTTGTTTTTTTTGGGTCTTTGGTCCCCTTTTTAGAAGATTTCACCTCATGTGCTGCTGTGGCATGCTGGAATTTGTCGTTCCACAGCTACTATCTGCTGTGTAACATGGAACCAACAAGGCCAGGATGCCCCATAAGTCTCTGTTTGTAACTAGGGGACAGATGTAAGACGGAATGGTGTAAGTCGGGGACTGCCCGTATATATATATTTGCATACACCTGCATATTTGGTCTTGCTCCATTCATACTGGCATATAGTGAACATGTTATCTTTACGACAGATAAAACATGAAAAATAACCACCAGATTTTGAGAAATCCTCAGCATTCCCTAGAATCCAGAGTCGTATGCTACAAAATGGAAACCAGTCATATGTGTAACTATAGCCATAGCGCCTGCTATGGGGCCCAGAGATTAAGGGGCCCCAATCACATACAAGAACATTGTTCGTTTTGTAAGGAACATGTAGTTGGTGGCTTTCTGCTCTCCAGCTCTATGTGGGTTCTTTGATATATGACAGTATTTTTTATACCTTTATTACTTAGGCTGTTGTTTCAGTTAGCTGTCATTAGGTGGCAGGGCCCATCTCATTTTGCTATTGGACCCTTAGAATTCTAGTTACGCTCCTGAAACCAGTGATTTTGTATTCTGTGGCTCACCAGCTGCTGAGAGTTGTAGTTTTAAAACAACTAGTGAGCCACAGGATGTAGACTAGTCATTGATAGTAAACTAATAGATGTGGTCAGATTACACCATGACCCTGCGCAGCCCCTACCTCTGTTCACACCTATCACCATCTATCCAACCCAACTATCAAAAACCATCCCAACCACCCCCACCGTTACCAATACAGAAAACACAGAGGCGAGTTGGATAAATTGGCCACAGTAGCTGATTTATTAACATATATCAAAACATGAATTAACCGTCCAAGAATTATAAGAAATAATTTCTGTAAAAACCACATCGACTTCCCACACCCCATGAAGGGGGGGAGAACCAATGGAGATGAGGTCCTTGGAGCCATCCTAAGGTCTGGCGAAATCCATCGGAAGAAATCCTTGATGCCTTACCCTCAGCCGTCACCTCTGACTTAAGGGCACCACAAGCCATCTCAGGCGGCTACCAACACTTCACCAGCTCACAAGGATCCAAGCCCTGAAGAGCCCCCACCTTCACCAGACCAGACCAAAGGAGCCATAAACTTGTGGAGCCATTCTCAATTCGGACTTCCCACCAAAATTGTCACCGCCTCCAAGGACCCCATCCCGCCAGAGCCACTGTGACATGTATGAGTACCCACACGTCCGACCCCAAAGCATTCCACCCCAGAAAGTACCTCACCGCACACTGCAATGCCGAAATAAGTGTCGTGGGAGGGTGGGACTTCGTTACGCTGACCGTGCTGTGCGGGGGGTGCTATTTATACTCCGCCCCCCCCCTCACAGGGTGCGTCCCACCCGCAGAGCATGGTCATGTAGGGCCTCCCCTTATAGGGCTCTGCCCCCATGTCTGGCCCCACTCTTTCCACTTTGTATAAGTAGTAACATAGCTATGGGACTATGCAAAAGGCAATATTACAGACTGATGGTGTTTTGGATCCATAATAGGGCACCCACAAAAATCTACAGACCTACATTGTAGCTCCATGTGCCTCTGGTTTTATACAGAGGCATAAATATCTTCGAGGTATAAAGTGGTGAGGCACTTTAATGCAATGCACAGAGTGCTTACTGCCTTAGACTGGATACCTGTAGGGACCCCTGTGCCGTTGTTGTACCTTATCCTTAGAGGTTTTGCCATCACCAACGTTTATGGCGTATTGATAGGATATACCATCAATGTTATACCATCAATCACCTCTTGGACCTGCACCTATCTCCACAATGTGATCCTTGAAACTCTCTGTTCTGAATGGAGAAGTGACTGCAGTTGAACGTGTGAGAGTAAGGAGTTAACAGCCTACATGATGGAAATGAATAGTGCCTCTATTGTAAATGTTAGGTTCTTAATTTTTAATGCATGGTACTTATCAATATGTGGTTATTCTGCCTTCACAAACATTGATAGTCGATCAATAGGATATGCCATTAATGCTACAAAGGTTCAGGTCTCACCTCTTGGACCTGCCCCTATCTCCAGAACGGACGCCAAAACTCCCTGTTCCAAATGCAGATTTGGCCACTTGATTCCTCTCCATTCATTTCAATGGGAGTTATGAGTGTCACAAGCAGGAGTGGATCTTCTGTCGGACACGAATTTGGCTTAAGGCCACGCCGAGGAGTGAAATCTAAGGAACTCTTGGTCTTTATCTTCAACCCCCACACGTGGGCTCGGATTCCGCTGCAGAGAACTCACAGGTCGCTACCCTTGAATAGATCACCGGCGGTGATTGGCTGGTGTGCAGGCGTGGTACAGAAGGGTAACGCATAGTCAGTAGTTGGGTCACAAACAGAAGGTCAGGGCAGATGGCGTACAGTCATAAATGGATAGATGCACAAACAAACTGGCCGAGAATGCAGGAGGAGATGCTCTTAAAAAAGCTAACATGGCTGGGTGTCTATTGGATAAGCTGGATGGCATGTGCTGGCTAGTGTATGTGGCCTAAGGGAGGAGGCAGTGAGGGGAGAACTGGCCTCACAGCAGGAGGGTGAAGAGAGTTGCCGCACATTACGGCTCACAGGTACCCAAGCACTCTGAAAGGGAATTCCAAGTACTCTGAACTCCTCCCCCATATCCTATCCATATGCAATCAATATTTGTAATGATAAAACCCCTTTAAAGGGGTTGTCTCACTACACTGATTCATCTTACCTCAGTCCTGTCTTGTTTGTTTGACTTTCAATTCAGGGGCGTGTTTATTTGCTTCTACTAGGCTGCAGTTTGAACCAGGTCTGTAGCTATAGCAACAATTTCTGGCAGCCTATCAGGATAGATCAAACAGGTCTGTAGCTATAGGACCAGAGGAGCTGATGCAGCCCAAAGCAAAAAGGGATAACTAGGAATAGGTAGGACACGGTTAATGGACACATATTGCAAAGTGGCTTGTTTTTGCAAGATCATTAACATAAAAAGCAATCCTTGTAGTGAGACAACCCCTTTAAGGGAAACAATATAGTTCGCTTTTGTGTGTACAGCCGCTAAAAGGGCAATCTCCCCCTTCCTTTCATTTCAAGAATAAACGGGCCTCATTTAGCATTTTTCAACCCACAAATTAAAATTTCCAACCAATGAATGCTTTTTGAAAGAAACTTTTCAAAAATAATAGGTGCTACAGGTGTGAAGAAAATATGTTTTAAAGGGGAAAAGGGAAAAATGAATTAATTCCCTTAAATATTTTTCTATTGATTTTGGGGAAGTGCAAATTTTGTCTCTTTTTAAGTAAAAAATTTTAAAAAAATTTTTGTTTTTTTTAAATTTTTACATAAAAACAGTTTTTTTTATTACAGCGGGGGTTTCAGCGGCTTAGAAGATGTGAATTCTGCTTTCGATTCTATTTCGTATTTTATTTTTAAAAAGGGGGAAACATGAAAATAAAAAAAGTTTTTTAAAAACTATCACCCTCTAAAAATCCCCATTTGCCGATATGTTTTGTAAATTAAATATGGCAAAAAAAGCAAAAAAAAAGCTAACAAGAAATTTGGCTTAAATTTTTCCGATGAAATTGCCATAGAGCTAAACAACATCATTTTGGTTGTTTGCAGCCACTTCTAGGGGAAAAGAAAAATACGTAGTTCCTTTTTCTAAATTCAATAAAAAATTGTGAAAATTTCTCTTTTAATAAAGTTTCCCCCTATTGGTAGGTGCAACAACCCGGGAACTTGATGATGTACACGGGACAAGAAAAAAGGGTACAATGTTTTGATTTTTCAGGGTCCATATCTCACCCCCACACAGCTTTGAATGTTTTCCCCCTTTTTTTTTAAAAAAAATTTTTTTTTAAAAAAAATTTTTTTTTTTTTGGGGTTTTTTGAATTTTTTTTCCCGATTTTTCCCCCTTTTTTAAAAAAAATTTTTTTTTTAAAAAAACCCCCTTTTTAAAATTTAAAAAAATTTTTTTTTTTTTCCCCCCCAAAAAAAAACCCCCCCCTTTTTTTTTTTTCTTTTTTTTTTTTTAATTTTTTTTTTTTTTTTAAAATTTTTTTAAAAATTTTTTTTTTTCCCCCCCCTTTTTTTTTATGTTTTAAAAAAAAGGGTTTTCCCAAAAAGGGTTTTTAAAAAATTTAAAAAAAAATTTTTTTTTTTTTTCCCCCCCCCCCCAAAAAAAACCGGCCCCCTTTTTTCCCCGGGGAAAAAAAACCCCCCAAAAAACCCCCCCCCCCCCCCAAAATTTTTTTGGTTTTTGGGGCCAAAAAAAAAATTTTTTGAAGGGGAAAAAAAAGGGGGGAAAAAAAACCAAAAAAATGGGCCCCCTTTTTTGGGGGGGGAAAAGTTTAATTTAAGGGCCCCCCAAAACAAAAACGGGGGGCCCCAAAAATTTTTTTTCCCCAAATTTAAAAGGAAAAAACTTTTTTAAAAAAAAAAAAAATTTTTTTTTAAACCCCCTTTTTTAATTTTTTCCCCCTTTTTCCCCCCCCGGACCGCCCCAAGGGTTTTAAAAAAGGGGGTTTTCCCCCAAAACCCCCCCCTCCCTTTTTTTTTTTTTGGGTTTTTTTTTCCCCCCAAAAAAAACCCCAAAAAAAATGGGTTTTTAAAAAAAAAAAAAAAATTTTAGGAAAAGGGGTTTTTTTTTTCCCCAAAAAACCCAAAAAAAACCCCTTTTTTTTTTAAAAAAAAAAATTTCCAAATTTTTTAAAAAAAATAACCCCTTTTTTTTTAAAAAAAAAAAAAAAAAGGCCCCCCCCTTTTTTTTTTTTTTTTTTTCCCCCTTTTGGGAAGGGGGAAAAAAACCCCAAATTTAAAAAAAAAAAAAAAAAAAAAATTTTTTAAAAAAAATAAAAACCCAAAAATAAAAAACCCCCAAAAAAAAAATTTTTTAAAAAAATGTTTTTCCCCTTTTTTTAAAAAAAAACCCCTTTCCCCCTTTTTTCCTTTTTTAAAAAGGGGAAAAAAACCCTTTTTTTTTTAATTTTTTAAATTTTTTTTGGGCCCCCCCCAAAATTTTTCCATCCCCCTTTTTTGGGGGGTTTTAAAAAAATTTTTTTTCTCCTTCCCCCCCTCCCCCGACAGACTACCCGGGCCCCTGACTACAGTCATAAGAAGCGTCAGCTCCAGTTTGCATAAAAGTACAAAAAGTGGAAGACTGGAAACTGTTGATTTGGTGCGATAAGACGAAAGTCAAAAGACTGGGTTATGATGGGTGCAAGTGGGTCTGGAAGAATCAAGGAAAAGGAGGCTAACGGATTAAGAAATTGAAGGAACTGTCAGGTTTGGTGGAGTAAGACTGATGATATAGGGTTGTATCGCAGTCAAAGTCATTGGATACTTGGTGAGCCCTTATTCACATATGACTTGTGCAGTATTTATCATTGGATACTTGACCAGGATCGATGGTGGTCTCAATGCTGAGCTATCTGTGAGTGTCCTACAAGATGAGTTACCGCTTACACGTCAGTACTATGGGTATGAAAAGGGCGACATAGTGTCCCAACAGGACAGCAACCCGAAGGCGAAAAATGGTTCAATGACAATGAAGCAGAGATGCTGGATTGGCCTCCACAGTTCCCAGACCTCAACCCAATCCAACACTTGTGGATAGAGTTGAAGAAAAAGCTGTATTTGTACCCAAGTGAGTCGACCAGTATCCACCAACAATGGGAACATGTAGAAGAGACCTGGGATAAGATTTCAGTTGCAACAAGCTTAAATTTGATTGTGAGCATGCCCAGAAGGAATCAGGAAGTGTTGAATTCAGATTTTTAGGAACAAAACAGTAACAATCCAGTTACATAACAAAAATCAGCATAACTAAGCATTATGCTAAATAGTTGCAAGTCAAACTTAGGTATGAGATGGCCATGATTGTCTATAAAATTGTGGAAGTGTTACGTTCTAAGCTGTAGTGGAAGGTGAGACATGGAGCCTGAAAGTCAAAAGTTCAAAACAGTGTTACCCTTTTGCTTGTCAGTTTATCTCTGACTGTGTATGGAGATCACAAGGAGTAGGTAGGAAGAGGTGCCATGAAGGTGTGTGGAGTTTTACAAACCATGATGATCTCCTACTCATGTTTTAGGGATCAGCAAGTCAGCTGTGACGTCGAGGAATGTTGCATCCAATAGGAGGCACTGGAGTTAAAGCTCTTAACGTTTTAGCTTATTTGAATATGTTTAAATGTTACTGGAGCATTCATGACTTGTAATTCTCCACACATTTTCATGGTGGGTTGTCCTGATAACGAACATTACCTTTTGTAGCTACATTTAAAGCCCCTCACCTAGCCAGCCAGCCCCTTGATCAGCAATGATGAGGGGCAAACACCCCAAAACAATTCTCTGTAGATGGGTTACCAGCTTGGCTTTAATCTCCTAGTCACATTTCAAGGTTCAGTAAATCAAATCTGACTTTGAAGCAGGGCTGGGACAAGGTATTGGGTGCCTTAGGCAAGGTCATGTGAACAGTTTTATTTAGCCAAAAGTAATGCATTTGGGGAGGTTGATTGGTGTCTCATGTCTTCCCAAATAGCACACTTTCACAGTAGCCTACTTAGCTTCAGGACATTGTTCATGCACTTGAGGAGTAGGACAGGTCCTACCCAGCTTCTTCTGCATAATGTTATATTCAGGAAGCAGGAGCAGCTATACCCTCTCTTCTCTCTGAATGTATTGACAGGATATGCTATAAATGTCAGAGGTGGGACCAGCATCTATCTCAAGAACAGGTCCCCATCCTTTGTATCACAACTGCATAGAACACAGTGGTCGCAGAAGAGAGTGGTGGCAATGCAGGCGCGTCTCTCTCCATGCTCTTGTATGGGAGTAGCAAGTACAGTCGAGCAAATGTGTATGGCTGTACATTGAAATAAACAGATCTGTGTATTTTATTCATCTTAAGGCGGCGCTGCCCTTATTCAGGAGTTAGGAGTTTGACAGGTAACATTTAATGGATAACAGAAATTTAATTCTCCTTTTCTATAGTGAAGAATAAATGTTTATAAGTTTGCTTTATCCTCTTCACCTTCTACAATTCTCGTCTCACTAATTTTCAAAAATCCAACACAATTTTAACCTTTTTTAATATGTATTTATAGAAATCAATCAATCAATCACATATAAGGGTTAGTTTCACTCTGTTTTACAGGGGTCTCTTTCCCCAGCTTTGCTGCCTTTTGTTTTTTTACATTTTTCTTTCAGTTTTAGTGCTTCTGCACTGTATCATGTTTTAGTAGGTTTTTTAGCATTTATTACCTCCTTACATTTTTGTAAATCAAGATAATTTTTCCTGCATTTTTATTTTCATAAGGTATGAATTTTTCACAAAGAAGTTACATGTTTTCTAAGTACCCATCTAGTGTCTGTAATTATTTAAGTGGACATTGACCCAGTCCATGAGGTTAGTACAATCTCTTAACTGATCAAACATCAACTTTTGAAAGAGTTTATGTGACTTCTCAATAAAAAAAAAATGTAATACAAAAACCCGAAGCAATGAATTCTAGGGTGGTCATTATTACTAGGTGACCCTTAGTGTGTACTTTTGGTACCTGTCATGTCTATTGGTTAATACTAGCCCATTCTTGATAAGTGAGTACCTGAAAATCATCATGATGGATGGAACGTATCAGGAGATAATCCGGCTCCATACAGGTTCCGAATATCTATTACAGCTAATACCCTCAGACGGCAGCCATGATCAGAGATCACTACACCCTCATTTCACCATTTAGATGATTTGGTCAGCATATAGCATATATGCTTTTAGGTGGTGAGCCAGTATTCCCATCTTAGTAATACTATTACACCTTAGGAGAGTAGTTACAGTACAATACACTGCACTACATTAGTATTGCAGTGTATTTAAGTAATCATGCAGTTTGTATCTGGCTAGTTAAAGACTCCCATAATAATTTCCTTATGTGATTTGCTACCTCATCTATTTGCCTTAGTAGAATATTTTTACAGATTCTATTACACTTGGTGGGTTAAAAGAAACATCTATCCATATTTTACAGTGGTCTGTTTAAAGGGGTTTCCAAGACTTTTAAAAACCCTGCCTACAATTATGGGGCCTTCTATAGCCTAGCTAAACCCTGCCTAACTACCTGGGGCCTAACTACCTACCTGGGGGCTGCCTACCTAACTGGGGCCTAACTACTGCCTACCTAGGGCCAATCTACCTGCCTACCTTAGCCTACCTACCTGTGGCGTAACTACTGCCTACCTACCTAGGACCAATTTACCGACCTACCTGTGGCCTACCTACCTGGGGCCTACCAACCTATTTACCTAGGGCCTACTATGCTATCTAATGGGATCTACCTACCTGGCAATATGATTCTGAGGGGTACAGGCCATAGCTGTAACACAATATCCAGGGGGTGAATCCTCTGTTCCACCCCTCTAGGAGACTGGACCTCACAGTTATGGTCTGTACCCCTCTCCCATCCCAGGGAAGTTTGTACAGAGGTGGGGGACAGTGATAGAGGTGCTGCAAAAGTGAGGCTTCCAAGATATTTGTGTCCAAGTCTGCAGGGACGAGTGGTGGCCAGGAGAAGTCATCATGGCGGTGTTGACCAGATGCAGAACAAAAGGGAAAGTCAACGACTCATCAGAGAAATGTCACCTGTGAGTCACAAGATGTAGCTGCACTGTAATCACTTATACTAGTACATCTCAAAAAAGTAGAATATCATTGAAAATTAAAGCGGTTCTCATTTGTCATAGGGCTCCAAATGTATTATATTAAACCTTGTAATTCATACTGTAATGAGTCTATACAATATAAGGGTTTCTCTATTTGACTTAAATTATTGATATCAATAATATTATCAGTGATGTTGTTTTTTTTTTAGAAGCACTAATAAGTCTGAAGATCCTGAGTACCCTGGTAACTAACACTATACGGTCACTGTATGGAGTTAATATACAGTGTGTAGGGCACCTGTGTACCACTATATGGTCACTTGATGACGGTAATATTGGTCTTTGTATACTGATCTTTTTTCAATGATAGCATAGGGATATTATCCAGTCACTATTTGGTGGTAATTTTTGGTCGTGATCTCGTGGTATAATCAGGTCCATATGTAGTAGCCTTATTGGTCTTAGTATAGTGGAATTTGTTTGTTAGCAGTATGATGGTGATATGTATGGTGAGGTAATCGCTACTTGTATTATCTGGTAACTGCATGAGAAGAGGTCACAATAAATGTTCATAGTCGAGGGGACGGGCCCCATCCAAAAGTTTGCTATGGGGCCCAGGCTTCTCTTGTTATACCCCTGAGTGCTACATAGTCGAGGGCGGGCGCCCATCCAAATTAGCTATGGTGCTGCAGGTCTTCTCTAGTACACCCCCTGAGTGCGGTACTACATGTCCTGTACTGCTCTTACATGTATTAGTGAAGTGCATGCAGTGATTGGCGGTCTAGTAGCACCTCTCTACAGTACAGTGCGGTACTACATGTCCTGTACTGCTCTTACATATATTAGTAAAGTGCACACAGTGATTGGTGGTCCAGTAGTGCCTCTCTAGAGTACAGTGCAGTACTACATGTTTTTTTCTGCTTTTTACATGTGCCAGGATGAGCGGCTCTTTTTGGCACCAGGTAAGGGACACATTTTTTTTTCCAGGTTCATGGTGTATAAAGTACATGACCCAAACAAGCATCATATAAAGTGATTTCCAGCTTCCAGAAGCTCTTTCTGATGTTTTATCTGGATTAGTATCTGCTTTATTTTCTTTAATCCTCATTTTGCATTATGTTGGTGACATTTTGGGGCTTTGGTTTTCCAATGCACAGCTTCAACATACAGTGTGTGTCCTGGAACAAATACATTCTGTATTTGAAAGAATCACTGTATATCAATAGTTGGAGTTTCTGTTTCATTCATGCAATGTTTCATTTTTTTACAGGCAAAGCTGGCTTTTCAGAAAGACATGATCAAGCCTTTAACACCGACCTTCTTGTCTTCACCTCTGGCAGCAGCTGTAACGTCTACACTCTCATTACCACCACGGCCCCACAATTCTCTGTTTCAGGGCTCTGGGTTACCCCCTACCTTCTTAAGACCAGCACACGCCTCCATTCGAGCGACTACAGCCTCCATTCTGTTTGCTCCCTATTAAGAGTCTAGTGCCGCTAGTAGCTTATAGAATGGACAAAGGACTAGAACTTACAGCTCGGTTACAGACTCCGTGCACTGTCGGTGCTTCTCTTCACGGGCCGCCTGAAAATCAGAGAGCACACAGGCTCAGCCATTCTTTGCCATGATGAAAAGCTCAGTACACAATTACTGAAAGTCTGTGTTGTGAGATACAAGCTCATGTCGGATTGTTTTCGCAACTTTGTGATCCTTTTTTTTTTTATTGTATCATCAGCGAATGCAGTTTTTATTTTTTGTTTTTTTCCTGGCAGACTTGAAAATGGGGGTCTTCCTAGTCCTTTGATGTAAATACATGTTTGGAATCCAAATGTCCATCTTGAAGTGTGGAATCTATAGACTAAAAAAAAGTGCTTTATTGTGGATAACACCAAATCAGTGGCTAAAAGTATTATTCTATGTGATCAACTTGTAAAGTTTACAGGGAACGTGTAGTATTGTTCTAGACCCAAATGTTGTTGTGTCTCGTATAGTTCTAGAATCTAAATGCTGTGTTACTAATGGGAGGCAACTCGGCTTTGATGCAATCTTATTTTTCATTTTTTTTCTGGTTTTTGATGATCCAACCTAGAAAAGCCATAATACATTATATTGTCATCAAGAGACGTCATCTATGTTCCTCAGCTGCTTTGGTTCATGAATCGCCCAAGATACAGATAAAGTAAATCTATATTTAAAATATATACCCAGAAAGTTTAGATGATGATACAGAAGCCTTTACTCTTCTCACGCGGAGGTAATAGA
Organism: Phyllomedusa bahiana; assembly: GCA_025379985.1. Classification (NCBI taxonomy): domain Eukaryota; kingdom Metazoa; phylum Chordata; class Amphibia; order Anura; family Hylidae; genus Phyllomedusa; species Phyllomedusa bahiana. Next base: position 64,764 of record JAODAL010007258.1, read on the forward strand.
AATTCTGTACATTTATAAATGGTCTATTTTCTGTTTTAAAGCTATTTTCTTTATTTTTATTAAAGCCACTCGGTATTTTGTGGCTCCTTAATGCAATAATGTACAGAGTAGAAGGTATTTATAGTTGAATATCTGTCCTTTTTTTATTTCTAAACACTTATTGTAATACTGGCGTTTTACTGTACATGGATTCAATTACAAGGGTAACATTTGAAGTGTTCAGTTCTTAGGTTGTCACAGCACATTGAACAATGGAGCACAAAAGAGAGCCTTTTCAAGCACATTCATTTAGAGCATCATGGTTTCAATCTCTGTGGACTTTTTTAATGTACCTTTTTAATAAAATCTTAAAGAGTTCGGCATGTGCTGTGTGGTTTTTGTAGCCTTCTTGTAAACGTCATTCTTAAATATGTCCACTGGGTGTCAGCACCAGATATCACAAGTTCTACATTTTACAGATTCAAAAATGTGAACGCATCCAAGTGCCAAGTGTAAATGAATTCAAAAATTTGAATAATAAAAAATCGACATTATTTTACTCTTAAAAATTAAATTCTTATATCTATCAATCTAGATAGATATGTGTATCTCATATCACGTAGGCAGCCACTGTTAGTCACATTATTATGACCATTACAATAACATCTAGAGCAACCTCAGACACAGTAGCAAGCTGGGCTGGTAGTGACTCTATAAGGTCCTGGTAGGTTGTTACACGTATCCAGAGTAATGCGGACTGCAACCCAAAGCTGGTGAAGGTTGCATTGGGGAGGATCCATAGGACGAACACCACGATTGAGGTGACCACACAGGTGGTCAATTGGGTTTAAGTCTGGGGAATTCGAGGGCCAAGGTAGTGTTGGGAAATCTGTTTCATGCTCAACCAATGTTGGATAGTTCTAGCTGTGTGACATGTTACGATTAGATCCCATTCGTCCCAGGGAAGACTTTCAGCATTTATACCGTGTTTCCACAAAAATAAGACACCCCCGAAAGTAAGACATAGCAGAGATTTTGTTGTATTCCCCCAAAAAAGGCGCCCCCCCAAAAAAAGACATAGCGGAAATCATTGCTGCAGCTCCCCATACACAGGGCCGTCCCTAAGGGTGGGCAGAGAGACAGGGAGGAGGGGGGGCGGGTGTTCCCAAGCTCCGCTCACCCCGAGAAACTGCCCTGGGACTTATTGTTGTAGCACCTGAGTTTTGAAGGACCTGTGCATGGAGGTCATGTGATAGAGGGAGGAGGGGGGAGAACAGAGCAATGATACTGACACACACACATCTCACAGGATGGCTGATGGGGCAAGCTGGAACTTCTAGTTCTACAAGTCCCAGCATGTCATATTTGCCATCCTTTGAGAAAAGTCACTGCAGCTGCCATAAAATGTCCTTTACATACATATATCCTATGGTTTGTGACTCTAAACTTTATATATATATATATATATATATATATTATAATATATATATATATATTATATAATAATATATATATATATATAATATACATATATATATATTATGATTAATATATATAATATATATATATATAAACACACACACAAACACACTAGTATAGCAGACTATAATTTATTTGTGGAAAAATAAGACATCCCCTGAAAATAAGACATTGTGCATCTTTTGGAGCAAAAATTAATATAAGACGCTGTCTTATTTTTGGGGAAACGGGGTAGGTGCCCCAGAGTCCGGTAGGTGCTCCTCCTATTCTGGGGCTTGTGGTTGAGTCAAATAGCGCACTAGGGACACATATGGGATATCTCTGAACACAGCAGAATCTGGGGAATCAATATTAAGTTGCATTTCCCTGATCACATCTACCGAGTTCTTGTGAATAATGGATAAAAATTATAAAATCTGCAAAAAAAAGTAAAATTTTGAAATTTTACCTCTACTTTGCTTTAATTCCTGTGAAATACCTAATGGGTTAATAAACTTCCTAAATGCTGTTTTGAATACTATAAGGAGTATAGTTTCTTAGATGAGGTCATTTATGGGGGTATCTAACATACAGGCCAATCAAAGTCACGTCAGAACTGGATTGGTCCCTAAAAAAATGTATATTGCAAATTTTCTTGAAAATTTTAAAATTACTACTAAAATCTAAGCCCCCTAATTTTGTACAAAAAAACCCCAGACATTTAAAAAAATTATTCCAACCTACAGGAGACATATGGTAGATGCTAGTTATAAACTATTTTGAGTGGAATAACTATCTGTCTTACATGCAGAAATTTTTGAAGTTTGAAAATGGTAATTTTTTAAAATTTTTGGACCAAAATTTCTTGGTCTTAAAGCACAATGTGTCACGCGAAAACAATCTCTGAATCACATGGATAGATTAAAGTGTCAAAAAGTTATTCTCACATAAAGTGGCAGATGTCAGATTTCAAAAATGGGGCTCTGTCAGAGAGGCCAAAACTGGCTCCGGCGGTAAGGAGTTAAATGAACTTGGCGCCGGAGTAGCGTCATGACGCTGCTCCTTTGGGCGGGCGAGGCGGGCACCGCTCACCAGTGGGGGTGCCGCTACCGTTCGCCTCACCCGACCAGTGCTTACTCTCTGACTCTACACGGCTGCTTTACAACGGCCGCGCAGAGTCAGTCAGCAGCTGCACACTCGTTGTGCAGCTGCTCGTACAGGGAGAAGGCAGGAGGGATCGTACCCCCTCCTGCCTTCTCCCTTGTATGCACAGAGCTCGGTGAGCGCTGTGCATACACCTTTCGTCACGCCTCCTGCGACGCTGGGTTTCCTCAGTCAGCAGTCTCTTCGGACTCAGGAGATCCCGGGAGCTGTGTGGCGGTGTAAGAGGCATGATGACTTCACGCGGTTTACACCGTACACCAGCTCCAGGACTTGGCCGCACTGCAGGGAACCTGGTGAGGTAAGTAGCTTTTATTATTTTATTTTTATTAGCTATACCTGGCTATAGGGAGCATCTATATGGCTATAAGGGGCACTACCTGGCTATAGGGATCATCTACCTGGCTATAAAGGGCCACTACCTGGCTACAGGGGGCACTACCTGGCTGTAAGGAGCAACTACTTGGCTATAAGAGGTCACTACCTGGCTATAGGGGCCAATACCTGGCTATAGGGGGCACTATCTGGCTATAAGGGGCACTAACTGGCTATAGGGGGCACTACCTGGCTATAAGGGGCCACTACCTGGCTATAGGGGCACTACCTGGCTATAAGGGGCCACTACCTGGCTATAGGGAGCATCTATCTGGCTATAGGGGGCTACTACCTGGCTATAAGGAGCCACTACCTGGCTATAGGGGGTCTCTACCTGGCTATAGGGAGCATCTACCTGGCTATAATGGGCCTCTACCTGGCAATAGGAGGCACTACTTGGCTATAAGGGGCTGCTACCTGGCTATAAGGGGCATTACCTTTCTATAGGGGGCACTATCTGGCTATAAGGGGCATCTACCTGGCCATAGGGGGCACTAAGTGGCTATAAGGGGCTAATACCTGGCTATAGGGGGCACTACCTGGCTATAGGGGGCACTACCTGGCTATAAGGGGCATCTACCTGGCTATAAGGGGCACTACCTGACTATAAGGGGCTACTACCTTGCTATAGGGGGCATCTACCTGGCTACTGGGGACAACAACCAGGCTACAAAAACCTGGCTAGTGGAGGCAACAACCTGGCTAGAGAGGGCAGCTACCTGGTTATAAGGGGCTGCTACCTGGCTATAAGGGGCTACTACCTGGCTATAGAGGACATCTACCTGGCTAAAGTGGGCTACTACCTGGCTAGAGGCGGCAACAACCTGGCTAGAGGGGGCAGTTACCTGGCTAGAGGGGACAGTTACCTGGCTACAGGGTTCAAATAACTACCTACAGGGGCCTATATAACTACATAATAGGGACCTATATTTCTAAATTGGGTGGGGGGTCTATAAACTAACCCCATCTACTTTAATAGGGGTCCAAAATACCTACCCCATTTGGGGGGAAAAATAACTCTAACCCACCTAATGGGCGGGGGATAACCCACCTAAATTTTACCTAAAATTTCTGTCCTTTGGGAATTTAACTCCCTTTTTTTTAATTTGTATACAAAACAAGACTAAAACTTTTGTGCATACATGGGACCCCAAAAAGGGCCAAATTTTTGGGGTACTTTTTTTTCGTTTTGGGGCACAAGGGGTTTAAATTTTTTACCATTTTTGGGGCGCTATAGATTTGGGAGTTTGTATAAAAAAAGGGAAATTGGGAAGGAAGTGCTGAAAAAAATGAAGATCCCAAAATGTTTGTTTGTAACCCCACATTTAAAAGGGTTTGGCCCCAGAAAACGTCATGGTGGGCTGGGCTGGATTGGGGAAAAAAAAAAAGAAAGAAACAACTCTTCAAGACAACTCCCCGTAAGTGCCCGGGGGGTAACTTTTCTTATTTTTTCTGCAGAGCCCCGTGTAAAAAGGGGTCTTTCCACTTAAAAAGGCCAGTTAATTTGGGGTAAATTTCCAAAACCCGTAGGGCCGTGTACAACTGGTATTTTTGCAAATGTATTGGCACTGTATGGTTTGGGAAAATTTCATCTATAGAGGGCCTTTTGTACACTGGTTTCTAAACCCCTTTAAAGGGCATTGAAAGGAGGCAATAGCAGTCCCGCCGACCCCGTGAAAACTGGAAACTAAAAAAACCCCAAAGGGCACTGTATGTAGGTAATATACAGGTCTGCAGGCCCGTGAAAACTGGGGACCCCACCACTGGGAAAAGGGCACTGTAAAGGAGGAATATACAGTTCCAAACAAACCTTTTTACACTGATATCCCACAACTAAAAATAATGTAAAGGGAAAAAATTTTTGTAATTTGGTGGTTTAGATTCAGCAAAAGTTTTGGCGGGATCCCCCCAGCTTTTCCTGGGTGGCTGAAAAAGCTATCCAACAGTCCAGGGAAAACTGGTGCTCGCCAAAAACCCCAAATTTTCCAAAACCAGAGGCCTTTTAAAAAAATTTTGGTTTGGGGTTTGGGGGTGCCTTTTTTTAAAAGGGGGAAAGGGGTTAAAACCCAAAAAATGGGCATGGTCACGCAATTTTTGGGTTCGGAGCGCGTACATGATTGGGCCCCTCCAAATCCCCCCTTTGACGCTTTTAAAATTTTGGCCCAAATAGGTTAAATTTTGCAAAAAATTATAGCCCAGTTTGCCCCTTTCTCCCCCCTGGGCTAATGGGGAACTACAGTTGCTAGCCAAGCAAAATGAAAACTATTTTTTTTCCCCAACACCGCCCTCCATGGGGCTTGGAATTTTATATAGTTTTATTAACACCAAATATAAGTAACTATTTTGTTGTAAAAGTTTTTTTTGTGTTTCAAACCCATTTCTTCTACTCAAAAAGCCGTCCCCATACCATAAAGTCTTCCCGCTGGGCTGACACCCGCACACATGCCTGATGCCAAACACAAAACCAGGAAATAACCAAAAAAGGGGCTTTTTCCTTTTTTCCTTTCCCTTTTCCCGTTTTTTTAGGTTTCTTGCGCCAGGAAGGACCCGGCGGCCATTTTGTTCTTCAAAAATTTATTAAACCCATTTGACAAAACAGCAGGGCTTTTTTTACAGATATTTAGGGAAATTTTTTTTATTTAAAACATTGTTTTATCATTTAAAGGGTTTTTTTTTTTTCCTGGAGAACCCCTTTTAAAAAAACATTTTTTAAAAAACTTGATATCTCTTGGGGGCCCGCAACAATTTCTCCGTACAACCCTACCAGGATGACAACCATTTTGGGGTTTTAAATTATGTGGTTTTCCCCCTCACAAACTTTCTGCTTTTCCCACTTGGGGGGACCAATAAATGGGGGAAAATAAAAAATAAATTTAAAAAAAAATGGAAAATAAAATTTAAATCCCCGAAAGCAGTTTACAAACCCAAAAAAACCCTTTTCCTCCTCCTCCTCCCCAAAACACACGACAAAAAAGCACAGTAATTGTTTTTTCTAAGGGGGTTTTCCCCAATAAGAAGCTAGTTTGGGTGTCCCCCTTGGGCCTTTTGCCGGAAATAGAGGGGGTGCAACCCGATCACTGCTGATTTTCTTTCCCTGACTAAAAATACAAAAATTTTCTTTCTAGGTCAAACACAATCAATTTTTTACAGGGGTTCCATGGCAGGGCCCATCGAAACTTTAAAATAATGATCGTGGACCTGGGGTATCCCCCTAGAAATTTTGGGGTCACACCCTATTTCACTCCAGAATTAAGTAATAAAAGTTTAAATTCTTTTTTTTGGGGCCAAATAACCTCCAACTTGACGACTACATTGGTTTTTAAAAGGGATCCCAAAGAGGTTTCCGGCCCCCAAAAAATAAACGTTGCATAATCAAATCCAAAAGGGATTTTTTTCTTTTAAAGCATATTTTTTAAAATTTTCCCCAAAACTAATTGCAAATTTTCCCCGACCCATTTTATTCCCCCCAAGTTACACTAATTGGGGTAAAACAGTGACAGACAGAAAAGGCAGGGAGGCAGGCAAGGGCAGACAACAGACAGACAGAAAAGACAAAAACAACAGAAAAATAGACAGACAGAACCCGAAAAGATAGTTTTAAAAATAGAAAAGATAGGGAAAGGGTAGATTAAAAGATGGGGTGATAGAATTAATTTAAAAAGGTATTTTACAGACAGATAGATAGATAGATAGAATAATAAAGATAAGGGTAGGAAGAAAAAGATTGATAAGGGTGATTTAGATAAAAATAGATAATACAAACATAAGTGTATAGATTTGATAATGCCTTTAGGAAAAAGTGAAAAAACAATAGATAGATAGATAAATAGTAGATAGATTTTGAAAGATAAAATAATATGGAATACAGGGCAATAGATATACCCGAAAAAGATAGATAGGGTAAACCGGGTGGATAGGGTGAAAAGATAAATTTTAAAAAATGAATATTCAAAAAATAGGTAGTAGGTAACCCCCAATTTTTTTCCCGGCGCTGAAAAATTCGAGGGGGTTTTCATACATAACATAAGTCAAAAAGTTTCAGGGGGATAAGGGATAATACAATTGGCAGACAAGGTAAGAGAAAGGGCCCAAACCCGCTAGGGCTTTTCAAAACACCCAAAAGGGGGGAAAGAGGGCAGGGGGTGAAAGGGGGCAGACATTTTTTGGAGGAAGTATTTAAAAATTTTAGGGGGAAAGGGTTTTAAAAGGGAAGCCTTTAAAAAATGGGTTTTTCCCCGGTTGCTTTTGAAGCGGGAAAGTGGAGGAAAATCGATGTGTTGGGGCCAAAGTGATTTCCCCGAGTAAGGGGGAACACGGGGGAAGGGCCTGGGGGACGGAAAGTTTAGGAGCTGAAAAGGGGAGAGGAGAGGAAAAAGGGGCCGTGATTTAGCGGGGAGTGTGTGAGGGGAGATATTTTTGGGAAAAAAAGGGGAAAAAGATTAGGGGGAGGGTCAAGGAGAGCCTGTAAAGGGCAGGGTTTGAAACTTGAAAAAGAATTTCTGGGGGAAAGGGGAAACCAAATAAAAAGGGGGTTTTCAAAGGGGAGGGAAAGTCAAGAAGTAGCGAAAGGAAAAGGGGTTTAAAAACGGGCAGGGGAAGTTAAGGGGAAAGATTGGGGGGAGCGAGGGTTGGGTAGCTGGGGGCCCCCAGAGAAGGATGGGTTCAGTAGTCAGGCAGGAGATAAAAAGCAAAAAACAAAAGGACTCCCTTTTTTTAAATGTCATAGGTTTAGGAATGAGGGGAAAGCAGAGATTTTTTTTAGGTGGGGGGGCGGCAAAGGGAGAGGTGAATTTTGGATTTTGTGGGTTTTTAAAAAATAAAAACAGAGCTAAAGGGTTACCCCAAGGCAAACGGACTTGCGGGACCCGGGGAAGTGTTTAAAACCCTTACTGAATAAGAAATCAGGGGGGGAGGGGGGGATTTTTTATTGGGGGAAAGATATGAGTTCTGTTTTTTTCCACTTTAGGTTTTAGGAACGTTGGATGAAAAAGAAGGAGGAAAATGGAGGACAACATTTAGGGTTTTCCCAGAGTAGAGAAGTGACTTTTGGGCCGGAGAGTAAAAATTGGGTATGCACATACAGGTGGTAAAATTAAAAAACCGTTGAGGCTTTGAGCTGACCGAGGCCAAAATTGGATAGGAGGAAGAGTAAAGGGCCCAGGGCCCGGGCCCCGAAGGGGCACCAACAGAGAAGGGCCGGGGGGGGGGAGGGGGGACCCAGAGGAGAACCCCCTAATTTTCCCGATCAAATGAGGGGCGAGGAATCCAGGAAAGAGCCAAGCCCCGTGGGGAAAAAAAAAAAGCCAAGGGAGGAAGGGTTTTGTAGCAGGAAGGAATTGGGTCGACGTTTCAAAGGACAAAGGGCCCAAGAGGAGGACACAAGTACCCAAAGCATGAAAGGGTTTAGCAGGTTTTTGTAGGTCATTTTTAAATGGCCCTTGGTTAGGGGGGGGTTTTTTGGGTTAAAATTGGGGGGGTAAGGGAAACCCCCAAAATTTAGTGGGTCAAGAAAAAAAAGGTTTTTAGGAGAGGTGGGAGGACACTTTAAATAATTTTGGGTGCTCCAGGGTTTTTTAAACAAAAGTAGCCCGTGAGATGGGGGTAGTTTGGGCAGAGAAAGGGGCAAGGGTTTTTTTTTTAAGGGATATGGGAGTTTTGGGAAAAGAAAAAAAAAAAGGCGGGGAAGGGGGAAAAACCAAGGGGGGAGTGGGTAGGTTTGAAGAAAATGGGTGGGGGGGGCTTGGGGGAAAAGGGAACACTGAGGTTTTGGGGGTGATGTGGGATTTGGGATTTTGGGCAAAAACAACAGGTAGAGGTTGGATTTGGAAAAAGTTAAAAAAAAGGGAGCTTGCATGAGTGACCGTGGGGAAAACCCAAGTTAAAGGGGGGAAAAGCATTTGCAAGGGTAAGGGGAGGTGGGGGGGACTGAGGGGTGAAGCTTTCTCTGATGTGGTTTTTGTTTTTAGATTTGATAATACTATAATAAAATTTGGGTAGATAGAAAGGATGGAAAATACAGACAGACAACAGAAGATAGATAAAAAATAAATGGATTTTACAGACAAGTGATAGATAGATGATTAAAATAAAAAAGATAGATAATAAAATTAGATAGAAAAAAGATAAAAGACAGACGGATGATTAGATTGAATTGATAAATTTAATAAGATATACAAATAAAAAAGTTAGGAAGGGTAGATTTAAACTATAGAAAGTGGAAAAGATAATGGGTTTTAAAGACAGCAGACAAAACATAATAATAGGGTTGATTTGTAGATAGATAGATAGATATAAAGATGATTTGAAAAATAGCCCAAAACATTTTGGAATGGGGTAGAGGGTAGACGGGTGGATAATTTTGGGAAAATTGAAAATACAAAAAAAACAAAATAGAAGGATAGATAAACATTAAAAACCACATTATAGTAAGAAAATTACTAGTGCAGAGCTGGTAGGGAATATGTCATTGCTGCTGGGTGCTAGTCTGCCATTTGGAATTTTAGGACCTCACACAACTAAAGCAGCTTTGCCTTCCTGCCCATTACCTGTTGCTATCTTACCCCATATCACAAATATCTGAAAATATTTATGACACTTCAGATGAATGCACCCGCTTGGCCCCTGACAGCAGTACTGCCCCAAGGATGGTCTTAGTGCTGGGATGGAGGGCAGTAATGAGCCACTCTGCCTTGCCTATGGTTTTTTATAAGGGGAATAGGTCACTGGAATTAATTTTTTTTTTTCCCAGGTAAGGAAAGTCTAGTAATGACTTTACAATAAGGAATTGATTTCCACTAGATTTCCAGCGTGCCAGAACTTTGAAATGAATGGTTTCTGCAGTAAAGCCTGTGTAATGTGGCCACTTAGTACAGCGCAGTTCATTGCTTTGTACAATATTCATATTCAGGGCACAGAACAGTCTGAACATTTGAAGCTATATGTAATTTGCATATTAACTGGTGAACACGTTCATCAATGCTTTGCTTATGGTAGCAGCGCTCTGAATGCTATTATGTGGATTTCAGATGTACTTGATTAACACACAATATTGCATTGTATTAGGCTTGTCTGCCAAAAGGAACTCTCCAGAGACACGGACAGCTGGTTAGAAAGTTCATGAATTTAATTGCAAGGACTAATGTTTAACTAAAACATTCAGAATGAATAACACTGCCTCGCTTACATCAACTCTGCAGAATGATATTTTATAGGAAAGGTCACGTGCAATTGTACAAAAACCACCAGTGAGCTTTCTTGACATATCAAACAAACAAAAACAAGATTAATACACTCATTTAAAAAATTTTTTTCACAGCCCTAATTACAGATTTGTGTTGGATGGATCTGTTGTACAGCACCTGCAGCCAGCTATAGGCTTATACTATACCTATAGGTCACTGATTCACATACAAGTTAGTACATTATTATACCCTCATTTTTTACCAAGTAATACGGGAGCAGCATGGGCAGACTAACGGGCTCCCGGGGTTACTCTTGAAGTTCACACGGCATAATTTCGGGGCCGTGTGTTCAGGAGCCCCTGCGCGGTGAGGGGGCCCGGGAAACCCCCCGACCCCCAAAACAATTTATTACCGCCATGAATAATTAAAGTCACTTACTCCCCCCGCGTCGATTGTGCGACGGGGGGAAGGGGACGTAATCCATAGTTCTCTTTAGAACGTGGGTTACCGTAATTATTATGTATTTCGCCCCGTATTGAGCCTGACCCGCAAAATACGGGGAAAAATAGTCCCAATTTAAACCGTGTGAATATAGCCTATAAGGTCCTAGTAGACTGTCACAGGTTCGGAGCACGCATTCACACTGCTGTAGGGTTCAAACAGCAAACATAACAACGAGGTGTCGCACAAAAACCAAATTGGTTCACTCTGGAAATTTGGGCCCATATTGGGAATTTGGTCATGCTCTTTAGCTTGTCCCCGTCACATTGTCGTTTACTTGCGGGAAAGATCCCATCTATCCCACAGCAGACCATCAGCATACATTATGGGTGTATGTGATCTGCAAGAAAGGATTCACACCAAAATCGGCTGATAGTGCCTTTCACATGGATGAGTATCTCAAGGAATGCCCCAAAAACACTCCCCAGACAAAACGCGCCACCCCACTTGTGTTCTTTCCAGCAGTGGTTGCGGGGATGTTTTGTTCTCTGAGTTTCTCATCTGAAAACCCAACATCCATCCTTTAGATAAACAGAAAACAAACTCACAAGAAGCAACTTTTTTCCAATCCAGAACCCCTAATTCTAATACTCGGAGAATTGAAGTCTTTCTGCTATGCCCTTCTTAGCAGAGGTGCAGTGAACATCTGTCTGCTACGAGCCCATACACATAATTTTTTCGCTAAAATCTTTTTTTTACAGCCCTGGAGCCCCGTTCATGTAGGTGGTGAGCTGCAGCCAATCACTGCTATCGTCAAGAGGATCTCATGACCACAGGAGCCACTGACTGCTACCATGCACCAACTGATAAGTAAGTAAACAGAGATTGGGGCACACGACCAGCAGCTGCAATGCTTCAACGGTGGTGAGTGCAAAATGAGTATACATTTATTTAGTTTTTGAGCCTCTGTATCCCAGTTTTATTTATTATCGTTCACTCAAATAGCACCTTTAATAAAACAAATGTCTAGGATATGCAACCTGTACTGTCCCTGCTGAGGTGAGGGGCACATATACAGGGGATTTCTGAGTGGTTGCTATGGGAAACAAAGAAAGTCTTACACTTAGGGTGTGTTCATACAGTGTCTTTGCGGGGCGTATTTCCAAATGTGAAAAATTCCCTCTGCCCCTCCCCTCTGTTATCAGGCAGAAGAGGAGAGGGAGCAGAGGGTATAAGGCTGTGTTATATGAGAGGAGAGTGAATCTAGCACTGGCACCAGTAATTGCCCAAACCTTTACATAGACCTCCCTGGGAAAAAATGAACATTTTTAAAAAAGAAGGGTGAGCCCAGCCTTTTTTATACAACACAGTAGCATAGAAAGCGAGCATCATTTCACTTTTATTTTCCACAGCTCAGAGAGGAGTAAGCACAGAGTGCTGGCAGCCAATCACAGCACAAGGGCGTGTCCTTCTAGGGGGCATGTCCCAACAGGCCGCACTAAATATCAGGCAGCCAATCACCGCTAGACCTCAGGCTGCTGATTTAGCTCTAGACACACGCAGATTTAGGTAATGCAAACCAATTGCAAAAGTGCTTATTTTTATTGTCCCCATCATTACAGATATGATCTTTGTAGCGAGAAAACCCCTTTAATCAAATGGAATGAGACTGCTGTGCTCACCCAGAGACTTGAGTATACCACTACCTAATCTTTTTATATGAAGTGCTAACATGAATGTTTATTATGCACAAAATAAAAATATATGGAAGAAAAGAAAAACAGAATTATATTTAATCCATCGTTAACAATTGGATATAAAATTGGAGCTGTAAGGAGAGGCTCCCGGGTGTATGAATAGTGCAATTAATGGTGCTTGCGTGGTGCAGACACAAAGGTTGTGCCAGTCCATTTGCAGCAGGAGTTGGCTGTAATATAAAGTCAAGCTCCCAAAGCTAGGTCTGATCCCAGCTGTTTAAACCTCGATCAGCTATGTCCACGGCACCTAATGTAGGTGGTTGTAGAGGGATGGTGTTCGCTCTGTCCTACATCAACACCCGTGCAAAATGATCGCAAATTGCGAATACAAGCCAGAGACCAAGAAATGGCCTCCAGGTCTGCCAGAGGCCTATTAGGTCCTGACAGAGACAGAGTCTAATAGGCTGCCTATCACAGGCACAATACATAGCAAAGTTGTAATGTATTATAAATGAGATCAAGCAATTACATAGTCATAGAAAACAAGAAAAAGCTATAAAATAAAAAAAATTTAAAATGAAATAAAAAACTATTTCCTGTTTCCCAAATAAGAACACTTTACTTTTATGCATTTACTTATTTATTTTCAAAAATAACATGAAAGATATTGCCACAATCTCATCTATTAAAATATCATGTTATTTATGCATTTAATTATGATGAGCGGTAGGAAAAATAAAAATAAAAAACCATGCCAAAATTACACTGTTTTCTTTATTCGGCCTTCCAAAAAATGGAATAAAAAGTGATTAAAGACACTTATGTATCCCGATATGGTGCTAATGAAATTGTCAGTTTAATCCACAAATAAAAAAAGCTTTTGAACCGTTCAACCGATAGAAAATAAAAAAGTGTTGACACTTTATGACAATATTATAACCTGAAAATGTGAATTTTTTAAGTGGTTATAGTAATTTCTGGATGTGAGGAGGGGCCTGCAAAAAGAGGTAAGCCCTGCAAAAGTGGGTGTAGACTCTTAAAAGGGGACCAGCTTAAAAATTCAGTGGCATATACATCTCCATAAGGACAAAACTTGTCAAGTATGGTTTATGTCTTTCAATGTCTTTTGCTGTAATGGAAAGCCATATGCAAAAACACAAGGCCGGTATTTAAAAGGGTTGTCTCAGAAAGAGACTGTTTGTTCTAATGGATAGCAGGGAGCGACGTCATCACACAGGTTGTGGCCAGTGAGAGCTTGTTTGTTATCTGATCTTTCAGACAAAAGCCAGTAATTATTACTGTTTACTTTACCTCAGAAGCTTTCCTGGTCCTGACAGCATGAGATTTATCTAATTAGCAGAAGTCTGAATACACGGATCATATGCTAATACAGACAGCTTGACCGGGAAAGTGACAAGCAAAGCAGCATTATTTCATTCATGCATCCTATGAAACTTTGAGATGAGACAACCCCTTTAAGAAATTCACTCTGAAATGTCTTATCAAGTCTTTAGGAGTTGGTGGAAATGCTGGAGAAAAAGTTTTCTAACTAGTAAAGGAACTAACTCTTACGGATGATAAAGAGTTCCTGGTTTCTAGAGAAAATGTCTTGCTGATTTAGGTTTTCAACTACTAGATATACTACAATGAATAAAAACAAAATTTATAGCCATATAACAGTCTTGTTTACTAACGTATCACCATAAATCTTTCCTCATAGAATTATGATCCCTCGCTCTGAATTTTCAAATGTAAGTTACCTAAGGAGGAATACACTAGATGCCGCCTGCATATCTTATGATCCTAATAAAGCTGATGCATCTTCCGCTGGTTTACAGCCAGGCATTAATGTGGATTTCTGCTCGAGCTATCTGCTTCTTCTCAGTTCTTATTATTAATGTCTTTCCCCAGTCATGCAGTACAGTTTAGATAAGATGATGATAAAAACTTTGTGTTCAGAACACACAGTAATAATATGGCTCCACATAGATTTCTAATATGATCCATCTGGAAAAGATCAGCATTCGTTTTCAATGAAGCTTAAGGCCTCGTTCACACGGCTTATTTGGGCACGGATTGGCGCCGTAAATCCGCGCCGGATTGCGCTGCAGTAAAGGCACCAATCCGTCCCTGTCATTACGGTAATCCACTGCTCTCATAGAGAACAGTGGATTCCGTCGCTCCTCCCCGCTCGGCGAATCCGCCGGGCGGGGAGAAACTGACATGCACATTGTTTACGGCGCGTACGCGCCGTAAACAATGCATTGTCTATGGGGCCGGGAGCGGCGCCCCCGCCGCGCTCCGGCCCTGCCCCCGTCCCGCCCCTGATTCCCGATGGATTTGTGAGCTCAATACAGCTCACAAATCCGTCGGGAATAAGCCGTGTGAACACGGCCTAACAGTCAACAATGGCATTGAATAGACTTCAAAAGCCACTAAACGTCAATCTTGTATAATTGTAAGTGGTAATTTAAACCCCCAAAAAAGTTATGAAGCAAGAAAAATCCTCACGTACTAAATGCTGTTTGCACGGTTTTGAAGCAGAATCTATAGTCAGACCTCCAAGTATTGTAATATGGATGGTAAAGTAACTTTTTCTATTTGCCTCAACCAACCAAATCCGCATTCTTGAACCCCTTTCGCTATTTCACCCAGTCATAGATGAACTGAAATGAAGAACACCTGGCGCACAGAGACTATATGAGGCAGGAATTTAAGGGGTGTTCCCATCTCATACATAGATGGCATATCAGTAGGGTCTGCCATCAATGTGTAATTGGTGCAGGTCCCACCTCTGGAACCCACAAATATATTGTGAACAGGCCACGGAAAGTCTTCATTCAGATTGGAGAGTAGATTGTGCCTATT
This sequence comes from Phyllomedusa bahiana, assembly GCA_025379985.1. Classification (NCBI taxonomy): domain Eukaryota; kingdom Metazoa; phylum Chordata; class Amphibia; order Anura; family Hylidae; genus Phyllomedusa; species Phyllomedusa bahiana. The sequence goes on from JAODAL010007258.1 coordinate 79,924, forward strand.
CCTCCCCATCCTCCTAGGAATAAAAGACTAACCCCCGGGAGATTGTGTTACAGCTATGGCCTGCACCCCTCAGGAATCATATTACCAGTTAGGTAGATAGGCAAGGCCCTAGGTGTAGGTAAACGGGCAAAGCTCCAGTTAGGTAGCTAGATCCCCACTAAATAGGTTGGTATGCCCTAGGTAGGTTGGTAGGCCACATGTAGGTAGATAGGGCATAAGTAGGTAGGTTGGTAGGCTCCAGATACGTAGATTAGTAGGCCTCAGGAAGGGAGACAGGCAGGCCACAGGTGGGTAGGTCCTAGTTAGGTAGGTAGATAGGACACAGGTAGGTAGGTAGGTCCCCGGAAGGCAGGCCCAAGTTAGGTAGGTTGATAGGGCCCAGGTAGACGGTAGGTAGGCCCCAAGTAATAGAGTTAGCCCCAGATAGGCAGTCCCTAGTTACAGTGCGGGAAAAAGTATTCAGTCAGCCACCAATTGTGCAAGTTCTCCCACTTAAAAAGATGAGAGATGCCTGTAACTGTCATCATAGGTCGACCTCAACTATGAGACACATAATTAGAAAACTAATCCCGAATATCACATTGTCTGATTTTAAAAGAATTTATTTGCAAATTATGGTGGAAAATAAGTATTTGGTCAATAATAAAAGTTCATCTCAATATTTTGTTATATATCCTTTATTGGCAATGACAGAGGTCAGACATTTTCTGTAAGTCTTCACAAGGTTGGCACACACTGTTGCTGGTATGTTGGCCCATTCCTCCATGCAGATCTCTAGAGCAGTGATGTTTTGGGGCTGTCGCTGGGCAACAGGGACTTTTAATTCCCTCCAAAGGTTTTCTATGGGGTTGAGATCTGGAGACTGACTAGGCCACTCCAGGACAAAGCATGTTTGTATCCTTTTGCACAGAGGGACACATATTGCGAAACCTTGCTGAAAAGCCCTAGCCAAAATGCCTATGTCACTTCCTGCTGTGTCTTATCAGCAGCACAGGAGCTCTGTAGCCTTTTGCCCCATTGCTTGAATAATCTAACAGGTTAAGCTAGGAATAGCAGAGCTGATATGTAAATCATTGTTGTAGATCCATCCACAGTCTGAACAGGAAGTGAGAGTCTGAAGCTGGCTGTGAGGAGCAAACTCTGTGAAACCGCCTGATGAGAACAACCCTTTCAATAAATATTAAACGAAAATCTGCTGCATGACTATGGGAATATATAGCACAAATGATAGAGATGGACCAGAAATCATCTCATTCCTTTAACTTCTTGACGCTGCAATACACAGCTAGTCTTCAGTCTTCAGAATACGGAAAACTAATGGATGTGTTTATCCAAACATTTGCAAATGACTTTCATGTATGCTAATCCAAGCATTTCTAAACTGTCCCTGACTAGAAAAAAAGAGCTGGAGACGAAGAGCAGTGTGATGACACCATTGTCATTCATGAGGCTGACAAAGGAGATCACTGAGCAAAGCCTTCAAAATTTTGACTTCTTAACCTTCTTGAAACATTTCTCTGAAAAAAATTTAAATGATAATGCATTTTAAATCAACTTTGTAAAGGTTAAACATAATTATGATGTATACAAACTAAGCCTTAAAATGTCAGTCTTCTAAATGGAGGTCACTGACTAACATTTACATAGGAATCTGGCATCAAAGAGTCATTGGACATTGTGGACGATTTGTGGCCGCCATAAATAATATTGGAGGGTAACATTTACATATTGTAATGTGTATATTTTCATATTCAAAGTGGCATTTTAATGATCTTTTAGTGATTTGAAACACTATGGTCTCCTATGCAGAGTATTTAATAAACCTGTGCGTTACCAGTACGCTACCTGTTGTTTCTGCCGCTGCACCAGTTCCCTATTACTGCTGTTCTTGCCGCTGTACCAAGTCTGCTACCTGCCTGGGACTGCGTTACCTACCTACGTCCTACAACTGGGGGGGGGGGGGGGGGGGGGGGGGGGGGGGGGTGGGGTGACTTTCCCCCCTACGGCCGTGTTCACACGGCTTATTCACGGCGGATTTGTGAGCCGGATTGCGCTCGCAAATCCAACGTGAATAAGGGGTGGGCTCCCTGCCCCAATAGACTGTCATTATCTAACGCGCATACGCCCGTAAATAATGTGCATGTCACTTTCTCTCCCCGCGGCGGATTCGCCGAGCGGCGAGGAGCACCGAAATCCACTGTTCTCTATGAGAGCATTGGATTTACCTTAATTACTCCGACGGATTGGCGCCGTACTGCAGCGCAAAATCCGTCGCGGAGTACGGCGCCAATCCGCTGACAAATAAGCCGTGTGAACACGGCCTACCAGTGTCCGGTGTCCTGTCATTCACGTCGGCTACTGCCGCGAGTTATACCTTCTACACTCACGGTGGCCCAAAGGATCCCCATACCTGCTGTTCCACCCCAGTGGAACATGAAGAACAGTCTGACATCCATAAGTAGATTAAATCCACTGCACACCAATAAGAATTGTTGCAAATAAAAGAAGGGTTTTATTGTGACATCAAAGGGGAGTCATCTACATCTGATATATCATTACAAAGAAAAAACATACTCAATAAATGTTTTACATAAAGTGATAGATGTTAAAAAATATATAGCAACGTTTTGGCAATATTGGCTTTATCAAGCAAACATCTATGAAGGATAAGATAAAGCTGAAGTAATGAATAATGCTGGAATAAACACTTATAAATTAGGTGGTAGTACACGAAGGGTAAAAGGGAGCCGGGGTGAAGGCAAAATGTAGGCCAGAGTGAAGCGCCTCGGACCTCGGACCACGTCAGCTTCCTGCACTTGACCCGTTATGCCTACATTTTGCCTTCCCCCCGGGCCTCCCCTTTTACACCTTCGTGTATACCCACCACTTTTTATATAGTGTTTTCTACCAATTATTCATTACTTCGTTTAAAATTTTCCCTTTAAAGGGTTTTGCTTAAAAAAGCCATATTGCCAAAACGTTGCTATATATTTTTTAACATCTATCACTTTATGTAAAACATTTATTGAGTATGTTTTTTTTTTGAAAATGATTATCAGATGTAATGACTCCCCTTTGATGTCCAATAAAACCCTTCTTTTTTTTGAACAATTCTTATTGGTGTCGTGGGTTTAATCCTGAAATTTGGACCGAGGTCCCTTTTCCCCCTTTTTCACCCCCATCTAACCTATAACCCCAGGTGTGCACTACCACTTTATTTAATATATGACACCCATAAGTAACAGTTACAGTAATATGGGTTGGTGCTCCTTTTTTTGGCTTTGTATTCTTTTAATTTGGCAGAAGAGGGAAAATTATCCATCACAAGAGACCAATAGTAATCCTCCAATAAAAATGTCAAGGCTTTATTCCATTAATCAATGATAAAAACAGATAAGCAGACATGCTGCAAAGCTAGACAGTACAGCATGCAAGTAACAGAGGCAAAGACACCTGCTTACGTGTTTCAAGCACATCTGGTGCTCTTAATCATAGCAGAAAGTCTACTAGGCAACATGCCTCATTATATACCTGCACAAATTAAAACAGTTATCACAAAAAGTGTATAATTGCTGCTCCGTATATCTTGGATACACAATTCAGTGAAATCCCGGAAGTGACATTAAGCCACTTCCGGAGCTGCACAGTAGCTATGTGGCAGCCCATGCAGAGACTGAAGAGGGCAAATACAATTGCGCATGCGCGACATAGTGAAACATTGCTGCAGAAACATTCCGGTTAACTGCTGTCTCAAAAAATGTAAATAGAAATTAATTAAAAATGATAGGATTTACACATGGCATAATACATGGTATAAGCACAAGAAAAAATATGTCCACAAACGTTGTACCTGAATGTGTAATTAACAAGAAACGTTGATGTTCAGTATAGTAGTTATAAAAAGAGACAATAATAATATATGAAAAATCCATTTAAACCTGTGAATTTCCCTAAAAACACAGACACGTGGCTATACCTACAGCTCAATGGCTGAACAAGGAACTATTCTTACTATAGTAAGAGGTAATATAAGCCCCAGTGCTTCCTGGGAGAAATATAACAGATGCAGCTCACTAATGAACAATTGCTCACACACCCATCCACTACTGCCTAGTAAAAAACTGCACATTGAATAAGTACCAGTTCACATCAGTTTGCAGAACAGTCACAATATCATACAGGGGAAATTGTACAAATGCAAAAATACTGATAAATAACTACTCACACGTCTACTATCCATGAGTAAAACCCTGGATCACATGTTGTCCTGTTGGTGGAATTAGTAACCACTGAGACCCCTTCGTCTTGGCGCTGATGCATCCACAGCTGAATATTTCACCAGATTGCAAGAACAGAGATCGGCCAGTTACTAAGTTGAATGTAACACCTTATTATTCCAACCAAGATTTACCCCTTCAGTCCCAAGCCTAAAGAGTTCTCAATAACCAGGGGACTTTTGTTGTTTTTGCCTTCTTGCATTTCAACAGTTGTAACTTTTTTATCTTGACGCAGTTGTATGATTTGTTTTATGCAGGTGAAGTTGTATTTTGGGGGGGGGGCATAGTTTAAGTTTACAAATAAATGACTGTAGAATTTTTTAAAAATGTTTAAATTTATTTTAGATGTTAGATGAATGAGGAACAACTTGAAGAAAGGTATACTTAAAGGGGTTTTCTCACTACATTGATTCGTCTTACCTCAGTCCTGTTTTCAGTTTCATTTTTGAATTCAGGGGCGTGCTTACTGGCTTCTACTAGGCTGCAGTAGAAGCCAGGTCTGTAGCTATAGCAACCAGTGCTGACAGCCTATCATGAGAGATCAAATAGGTCTGTAGCTATAGCAACCAGTGTTGACAGCCTATCATGAGAGATCAAACAGGTCTGTAGCTATAGCAACCAGTGCTGGCAGCCTATCAGGAGAGATCAAACAGGTCTGTAGCTATAGCGACCTGAGGAGCTGATGCAGCCCATACAAGAGGGGATATCTAGGAATAGGTAGGACACTAGTAATGGACACATATTGCAAAGTGTCTTCTTTTCACAAGATCTGTAACATATAGTGAGACAACCCCTTTTTTGTGACCTGTGCCTTGGTAAGAGAAATTGTAACATCCACAAGAATCTTTTCATGAGTAAAAGGCTGAAGAATTCCCGGAGCTGCTGTTGTGGTATTGCCGGTGCACCACACAGACCACCACTAACACTCCGATAATCCTGGACGCTCCACCTATTTTCCACACCAACCACCCACAATCTTCTCTATCTTACAGACCGCCTTACTGTCCATCATCATTGACAAGCCCCTGCATAATTTTTTTATACACACTTCGACCGCTGGTTGGTTTACTTTTGTTATACATTTTGATGCCATCCGTGCCAACCAGCGTTGTTACTCTCAGCTCTTTCTCAGGTCACAGACCTCCAGACAGTGACAATCTCCCACTGCTTTCAAGGACTTGTCACAATAAATTAAAAACTCACCGTCCTCACCCATCTCTTTCCTCTAACACCCAATCCTGTGTCTTCTGCAGCCAAAGGGAACATAAAGGTGGCTATATATGGGCAAGTTATTGTAGTATGTGGTGTGATACAGTAAGAGAAGACCTGCGCTGTATGTCACAGTATGGGAAAACCTGCACTGTATGTTACACTGTCATGCTGTGCATGATGAATGTATTATTTACTGTGTAGTGCTCTATACATTGTATGTATGTTTATTATATTATGACTAATTGTTAAAGGGGTTTTCCATTTTTACAAAAACCTCGTCAGCCGGTCGCTGAGGTTGTAAAATTGAAAATAAAAAAACTCACCTTTTCAACTTGCCTATTCCAGCATTACCACCGGTCCCTGATGATGTCATGATCAGTGCTTATGTGATGTTGCAGCCAATCAAAGGCCTTAAGGGCTTGTCCCCATGGCCGGTTTTACAGACTGTTTTTGGTTTTGAAAGCCGTCTGTAATCCAGCTGTCAAACTTTATCACGGAAAATTAAAGGGGAAAAATCCTTGCGGGAAAGCCCCCACTGCAGGGGATTTTCCCCCGGAGGGTTTTGAAAAGACCCCGGTGGTCCGAAAAAATTGAAAAATTTTATTTTTCCCGAAATTTGATATGCTTTAAAAAATAATTACCCTTTTGTGTTAGATCAGATCCCAAAATGGGGGGGTGTACAGAACAGCAATTTCCCCCCACAAATCAAACTATGGGGATCGTGGCCTTTGATCGGGGGGCCACAAATTTTGCGAGAGCTGTATTTCAAAGATACGGGGAAATCTTGGGGTCAGGATCAGGATTTAAAAAGATGTCCTCCCTGTTTTCCTAAAATTTAACATTCGGGAAAAAGGGAAGATCATTGGGGGAATAGGGGTGCAAGTTTTATACCCACCAAAAAAAACAGGGACCGGTTGGATCGAAAACCCAACTGGGAAACCTTTCGGTGGGGGGGGAAAAATTTTGGCATGCCCATTTTATTGAGCGGGTAAAAAGACTTTCACTGTTTTTAAATCAGATCGTAAAATTTGTGAAGGGGAAGTTTTTTTTCCCCAACTGTAAGAGGGAAGGATTCATTTTATTTTATGCAGTTGTACCTTCCCCGAAGGTTATTTTGGGAAAAGGGACTAAAAAAATTTTAAAGAAGAGGGAGTTGGCGAGCTTTCTAGGGGACATTAGGCATAAGAGATACCAGATAGTAAACATGTATTTAATGTCTTTAAAAAATGATCCAACACCCCCTAAAATTTTCGATCTTTTAAAGGTCTTTGAGGAAACACCTCGGGGGGGTGATTGGGATAAAAAGATGTTTTTAAAAAAAAAACCCAAGGGGATTTTAAAGATTACATAATAGGGCCCCCGAGGGTCTTAACAAAAACCCTGCAATTTGGTTTGTTTTTTAAAATTTTTCATAATTTCATTTTTTTGTTTTTTTTTTTTTTTTTTTGGGTTTTCTTGGCCTTTTTTTTGGATTTTTGTTGATGGGGGAAACCCATTGGAATATCATACCATGGGTTGGGTTGTCTCTTTATTATAAATTTACTGTCAGGTATAAAAATATTTTTTATATTTTTTTTTGTTTTCCCTGCCCATCACTTTTTTTTATTTTACCCTTAACTTTTGGTAGTTTTAAATCCATTGGATTTTTTTAACGAACCTTGTGAAATCGATATTGAGCCCTTGATGATAACCTTTCCGGGTTATTTGGGGTAAACCTTTATGCTATTGTGTCCAACGTTTATCTGTATATTGGGGGCCCGAGTGCCCCCTTGTTTATGGGGGGGCGTGTGCACTTTTTTGGCTTGTTGCACGGCGGGAGGGGGGGGGGGCACGTGCGTTTGCACTCTTTTTGCCAGTTATTCCTAGGGGGGGCCACTTTGTGTAAATTTATTTTGGGTTTTGCCATTTGGGTTTTGCCATTTGGGGGTTTTGTCATTTCCCGGTTTTGGGTTTGGAAACGGGGGGCCCGGCGCGGAACATGTGGTTTTTGGCGTCTTTGTTTTGCAAAATTTGAAGGCTTTGGGCGGGAAATTTTGCTCCTGTATCATTGGTGAGAAAAATGGCTTTGGGATTGGCTTTTATTTTTTTTGGGTTAAAAAGGGTTTTGGGTACTTTAAGTGATATACTGTTTTGGCACTTTTTAAGGGCCCTTTCATCATCCCACACTTGGACCATAATCATTTCTCTTCAAAGATGTATAATTATTACCCCCTTTTTTAAATGAACATATCGGGGGGAAAACGCTCAAAAACTTATGTCTTTTCCCTTTATGTTTTTTTACTTTTTAAAATTTAGTTATTTTAAAAGTGGCCCCCCCCGGAGAGGTGGGGTCGCCCTTTTCGGGGGAGGGGGGCTCAATTGGATAGGATAGTTTTATTGATACGTTAGTGTTTTTTCTATTATATGGTATATACGGGCCCAAGGGGGCAACGAGTCTACTGTGCCCAAAGGCCCTTCAGAACCCGGGGTTTTTTTTGACCACATTTTGTACCATTTTTTCCCCTCCCTCTTATGGGGCATTTCCCCCCGCTAATGGGTTTTTGGTAACAGGGTTTTTTTGGCTGAGTTTTAGCTGGGACTTTGGGCCACTTGCTTTTGTATCTAGGTATAAATAAACCCCTGGTACTTTATCCCTTTATAAAAGTTCATATTTGAATAGGGGCTTTATGTGTGGGGGCCCTTTTTTTATTTTAAAAAGGGATAATTATTTTAATGCATATCTATTAAAGATTATTTTTTTAAAGGAAATTTTTTCTTTTGATCGTGAGACGGTTTTTTCTAAAATTCCCTATTTTATCTCTTTTTTCTGGGATTTTGTTCTAAAAATTTATATGGCTGGTTTCCTCTCAGGCCCAAATTAAAAGAGCCCAATGGAAAGAACAAAAAAATTTTTTTCAGATGGGAAAAAGTGATTTCCGTTTAGCACTTTTTAAATATAAAAAGTATCTTTTTAAAAGAATTGTTGATAGATATAAAGATAACATTAGATCCTGGGGGAGGGGACTCAGTCTTGGAGAGTTATTGGCCAACTTTCGCCCAAAAAGGGGGATTTAGGGGGAATAAAATTCCCAAATTTTTGCTAGAGTGTGTTGGTGCTTTTTTTTTAGCAAAAGGGGAAAAAAGGGGTGCAGGGGGGCTCCTTTAACTTTTTTGATGCATTTTTTTAATTAGAGGAAGAAAACTCCATTTTAAAAATTTAAACCCAAAAAAAAATTTGCAGGAAAAAATTGATCAAACACTAAAATTTTAAAAAACCGACCCCGATTTTGGGTAGGCGTGGCAAATACTTCAGAGCAAAAATTAAAAAAATAAAAGGTTCTGAAAAAAAAAAAACACAAATAATATTTTAAAAACCAACAGGAATTAAAAAGATAAAAAGGCCTATTCCTTTTTGTATGATAGAAATAAAGATACAAGGGGGGACGATAATATTTTTTTCTTCAGTATTGAGTTTCAGATACTGATATCCAGGTAGTAAAAAAAATCAAGGAGAGAAGCCCAAAAAAGGGGAGAGGAAGTTTGGAAAAACATCCACACAGGTTATTATGGTGCCCCATCCTCCTCTGGTTCGTCTTTTTTTGAGGGAAAAAGGGGGAAAGTCCCCGAAGAAACGGAGACAAAGAAATAAATGACTCCTGTCAGATTTTCAAATTTTTTAAATAGATCACTTTCAGAGTTAGAAATTTTTGGTGTTTGGGAAAAGGTTCAATTTTGTTCCCTCGGGTTTGGTTTTGTCCCCTTTTTATTGGGTAAAGGATATTCATCTTTTTTTTAGACGTCTAAAATGGGGATAAATTCTTTTGAAATCGGGGACTCCTTTGAGGCAAGAGCAAATTGGGGGTTTATTTCCCTTTGGGTTTGCCTGAATTTGATTACTTGCGAGTTTTTTCTGAATGGAGAAAAGGACATACACAGCTGAGACCTAAGAGTATAAATATGGCCCCCACTATTTCAAAGTTCCCGAGATTTTTCATGTTTTAAAACCCTTTTCAGCAAGGGTTGGAAAATTGGGGTGTGGGTTTCATCAAAAAATAAACTTAAAGTATACCCCAAATTAAGGGACTTTGAGATCCCGGAAAATGATGAAGCATTATCTGTAACCACGATAAGGGGGGGAAAACTAGTAGTGTTGGGAAAATTTCTAAAATATTTTAGCATATGTTAGGGGATATTTTTAAGGTTTGCTCATGCTATTCATTCCCCACATGTGATCCTACACCTTTTTTTCTGTCGGGAGGGGGTTTTGAAGAAATTTTTAAAAGGGGCCCCTTTAAAAAAGGGTTGGGTCTCAGCTAATGAAGGGAAATTTAAAGATACCTAAACATCCTGGTTTTTTCCCCTTTTTTTATTTCCCTACCTAAATACATAAGGAAACTCCCATTTTAAAAGGGCGCCCAATAGGGTCAGGTGTGGAAAAATTCTTGTCTTCCCGGGTTTTCAGCATTTAAAATTATAACAAACCTGAAAAGAATTTGTGTATGCTTTTGGGATTCCCTTCATCAAGGACACTCCCATTTGTTTAAAGATTGGAAAGGGTGACCCGTTGAGGGGGGAAAACTAAACTCGCCTCCAATTTAAATTTTAAAGGGTCCCCTATACGCTCACCCCCATGATTTGGGGGGATGCTGTAGATAAATTTTCTTTTATTAGGGGTTTTACAAACTTTGAAAGCATTTAAACAACCCTTTTCCTTTAAACTGCTTTTATTTTTTGTCCTTGAACACAAATTTTTTTTTTTAATGGGAAGATCTTCCACCCCGGCCAGGGGGGGACTGCTATGGGGAGCCTGTGTGCTCCCTCGTAAAGCAAATTTATTCCCGGGTGGGGGGAGGCTACCATTGTGTTTAGTGGGCAATGACCTACCCCCTACGGAAAAAAATTCCTGGGTTTGGGGTAGGGATATTGACGAATCCAAAATTTTTTGGAATGGGGCGAAAAAGAAGTTTGAGGGCTTTTTTGAGAAGTCTCAAAAATTAAAAAATGTTGGCATGAAAATTTACTTCAGCTTTTTTGATGACTTGTGCCTTCCCCTTTTTGGGGTCTTTTTAATTTATTAAAGAAAAAAATTTGGGAATCTACATTTCAAAAAAAATTTCAGAAAAAACCGCGACTAATAGTCTCCCCCGGTGGGGGAGTTTCCATCCTAAGGGGCCCCCTTAAAAAAAGGGGAAAAACCCAAAAGGGGGGGGATTTTTCTGAGTTCGGAGAAAAAAACTCCAGGAAAGGAAAAAATTTGTTTCCCAAACAAAAGGGGCCTTAAAAAACGGTTTTTTTGGATCGGGTTTTCCCCAAAAAGTCATTGAAGGCATTTGTCAAGGCACTTGAAAGTGATAGATCGAGACTGCTAAAAGGTGTGGACAGAAAAAGCAAATTCCCCCACAAAAACAAAATATGCGGATCGTGGGGAAACTTTTTATCAGGGCCCCGAATTTTGCGAGAGACTGTATTTCTAGATATGGGGTATCTTGAGGTCAGATAGGAAATTTTAAAAAAATGTCCTCCTGATTTTCCTCAATTACATTTAGGGGAAAGGGGAAAATCATTGAGGAAAAGGGCTGGTGCATAAATTTATTAAAACTCCACCTAAAAAAAAAGGGACCCCGGTTGGAATTTGAAAAACCCCCTAGGGACCTTTCGGTTTTTGGGGCAAAATGGTTTTTGGGGTGTTCCCTTTTTTGAGCCTTTCAAAGATTTTTACTGATTTTTTTAAAACAGATCGTACATTTGTGAAGAGAGATTTTTCCCAAATGTAAGAGTTTAAAGGGGTCATTTATTTATTTTCAGTTTTTACCCTTTCCCCCAGGAATTTTGTTGGGAAAAACTAAGAGAAATTTTGAAGGGCGAGTTGGCAGCATCTAAGGGGGGCATTAGGCATAGGAGAAAAATACAACCAAATAGCTCCGCCCTGTATTTTGAATGTCATAATAAGGGTTCCCCAAAACACATGAAATTTTTCGATTTAAATTTAGGGGCGTGAGGAAATCACCTCGAGGGGGTGTTGGGATACAAGACTGCTTTAAAAAAAAAACCGAGGGGGATTTTCAATTTCATACTTTCGACCCCCCGATGGGCTTAACGAAAAACCCGGGAAAATTTTGGGTGTTTTTTTTTAATATTTTTCATAAAATTTTAAATTTTTTTTTTTTGTTTTGTTTTTTTGGTCCCTTTTTTGGGTTCTGTTGATAGGGTTAAACCCGTTAGAGAATATCCTACCATGTGTTGGGTATAGTCTCTTTATTATTTAATACGTCAGAGTTTTTATAATATTTTTTATATCTTTTTTGTCCCCTTAACCCCCTCAAATTTTTTTTACTTTAGCCTTAAAATTTTTTGGGAGTTTTTATCCCTTTTGGGTTATTTTTAACCAAAAAACCCTTGTGTACTCGATATTTGGGTCCCTTTATGATTAAACCTTCCCGTTAATTGGGTCAAACCCTTATGCTTTTTGGGGTTCCCCAAAGATTAACTTTTATAGTTGGGGCGCCCGAGTGCGCCCTAGTCTATGGGGCCCTGTTTTGCCCCTGTTTTTTTCTTTGTTGCGCGGGGGGGCCGGGGAACGTGGGGCGTTTGCCCGTTCCCCTCTAGTTCCTATCTGGGGGGGCACCCTTTACTTTTTACATATACATTGCATAAATTTTTATATTTTTTTAGTGGGGTGAGGGGCCCTGTTTTTGTATAAAGGATAATTATTTTAATCATATCTATTAAAGATTATTGTTTAAAGGAAAATTTTTTTTTTGATCTGTAGCCCGGGTTTTTATATTCCTATTATTATCTCTTTTTTCTGTGAGATGTTCATTCTTCTGCCCAGTTTTCGGGCGGAACATGTCAATGCGAAGGGGAGGGCCTTTCTCCGCAAACAGGTATTTTTCTCTTTTCCTTGGGGGGGGCTGCCCTAAATGTCAAAGTGCCCCTAGTCCCCGGGGGGGAAACCCCAAAACGCCCGGAACAGCTGGGAGGGTTTACTTTTAACAATGAACGTAGCGTCGTCATTCGAAAGCACGGGAGCTGTAGCAGCACTGAAACAGAACGGGTTTAAAAGGCGAGTTTTATTTTTTTTTTTCTATTTTAGAACCTCCCTGACCATCTGAGCTATTTCTGAAATTGAAAACCTTTTTAATAAGAGAGGATTTTAAATTGGGGGTGCCAAAGCATGAGGGTGACCAAAAATTTTTTGGAAAAAAAATTTAATTTTCATGGGATTATTTCTACCCGCCATGTCATACATTAGTTTGCCCCATTAAATTTCCATGGGGATGGTGTAATGCTCCATTTCTTTTATTAAAAAAGGCCCAAAAGGGGTATGTTTATCATAGATCTGTATGTACCCCATAGGGCATCCCAAACACCAGGGGTTAAAACCCATAATTCCCCTAACCGGAACCCCCCTTTCTAGTGGAAAATACCACAGACCAAAAAGGGGATGTTGGGATAGTTTTTTCCATACCTTTCCATTGTCTCTTTCTTTGAAAAGGGGAAAATTTCCCCACTTTTGACCTTTAAAAGGGCCCCCTTAGGGGTTTTAAAAAAATTTTTATTATACGTCAGGGGGTTTTTTTTAAAATTACCCCGTAATATCAGAGTTAAACCCCCCGTGGGGCAGGGATAGACAACAGCTAGGGTGGGGTTCGGGTGACTTTAGTAAGGGACTTTTGGTTTAAATTGGGCACAATTATCTGGGGCCATGCATCTACATTCCACAACTGCTGGAGGGTGTGTGGGGAGGATCCATAGAAGCGAAAAAAGTTTAAATTTAAAGTGGTACAGAAAGCCAAAAAAAGGTTTAAGTTGGGGGAAAAAGAGCAAGGGTTTGTACTTTTATGTTTTTTCATGCTTTTTCCCATCAATATCGGACATTTCAAGCCATGTGGCATGTTGTATCGTCTTTTTGGGGGGTCCAAAAAATCCCCGGGAAGGGGCTTTGAGCATTTATGGGTGTAGGTGATGTACAAAAAGGAAAAAAAAATTTAAATTTAAAACCCAACTCAGTTTACAGAGCCCCCTTGGGTGGATGGAGAAGAAAAGGAAACGACTCATGAGAGAAGAGAATGACTCATCAGATAAGACTTCTCCTGTGAATTCCCTGTCAGGGGTGATTTTGCTTCTATATTGGATTAGTGCTATATTCATTATCATGTAATCCTGGTGTCTGACCACTATGTGGTCTCTATAAGGCAATATTGTAGGCTATGCCTGAGTTGATATCTGATGACTCTGTGGTCTCTATATTGCAGTGTTGTAGGTTATACCTGAGCTGGTGTCTGACTACTCTGTGGTCTCTATATGGTGGAGTTGTAGGTTATACCTGAGCTGGTGTTTGATCACTCTGTGGTCTCTATATGATTTTATTGTAGGTTATATGAGCACATGTATAGTGTTATACAATACATGGAAACCTCCAAAGAAGCATTTATGCTATCTACAATATATGAAAAAACTTTGAGAGTCTTAGTTCACATGTTTTGATCAAAAAATTCTTAAGCCACCCCCGACTTACAACGGGATCTCAAAGCGGGTGGTCCTACTGTATTCTTACCTCTCACTAGAGTCAACAGACTTCTCATAGGGTCAACCGACCTCCATAATCCAGAGAGAAAAATAAAAAAAGCACCAACCCTGCAAGCATACTGCACTGATATAACAACCTGTGGAAGTGGGCAGGGTGCAAGAGACCAAAATGGAGGTATCCATTCCTCCCATATAGTTTAAAAGCAATATATGCCAAATTTTTAAAATAATTTTGCACAAAAAAATTGAAAAACAATGTGAATCTGGATTATTGCTTTTAATATTAGCTTATTTTTTTGTAATAGCATAAATACTTCTTTGGGGGTTTCCATGTTTGTATAGCCCTTTTAGAGATGTGTCCATGGTTTTGGAGTGCTGTTTATTATATGCGCAGCCAAGCCAGTGGCACCCAGGTTCCATTGTGTTTTTCGAATGTTTTTTGGCAAAATTTAGTTGTATTTGGGCATATATTGATATAAGCAGTAGGGTAATCTAAATATAATTTTAATCAATCAATAATAAAATATCCCTATGACACAAAAATAAAAAAACACACACATAAAAAACCAAAAAGGATATTTTAACCCCAAAATAAACCCTCCCCCCCCGGATAAATACCCCTAACCATTACAACGAAAAAGCCCGCCCAATAAGGGCGCTTCCACCAAGAACCTATCCCCCTTTACTAAAATACCCTAGCATCCTCCAAAAAAGTGCCCAAATTTTTCAATCCTCCCTGTTATTTTATCAGGATTTCCCTCAGGGACTTTTAAGGAAAAATAATAAAAAGATGAGAGAAATAGTGTATAAACAAAATAGCATTTATCACTATATCAAAAATAGATCGAGGGAAAAGAATGAACCCTAACTTTCTAATAAAACATCAAAGGCTTTTTAGATGTCAAATATCAGGCATTTTATGCGTAAATAAATAAAGCTCCATAAACTAGTGGTGAAAAGTTACATCTAAGGCGTGTTACAAGGGGTTATTCCAGGGGTTTTTGAGCCGTATTGAGCCACAAATCCGCCGTGAAAAAGGGGGCGCGGGGCGGGGGCCCGGGCGCGGGGGGGCGCTGTCCCCGGCCCCTAGACAAGCTTGTTTACGGGCGTACACGCCGTAAATAATGTGAATGGTCACTTTCCCCCCGCGGCGGATTCGCCGAGAGGGGGGGGCGACGGATTCCACGTTTTCAAAGAAGGCATTTATTACCGTAATTGCGCCGCGGATTTGGGCCGTACTGCAGCCCAAATCCGGGACGCAGTACGGCGCCTCCGTGGCAGAATAAGCCCTGTAAGGGGGCCTTTTAAAGGGGCTAAATGTTGTGGAAACCCAGAGTACGTCAGGTAAACCCCACAAATAATTCACCTGTGCCTACTTGTTTACGTTGGAAAATGACTACTAATAACAGTAATCTCAGACTCTTATACTATACCTGCCGTGACAAGCGGGTTCTTTGCCTTTAATACAGATGTCACAATATTATAAGCTGAAAAAGCAAATACATCAATGGATTATCAAATAAGATCAGCGGTATCTGAAAAAATATTATAACACAATGTCAAATAATAAAATTGGGGCCCAGGCTAAACAATGCCAATGTAAAGGTCAAAAAACAGCCACAATAATAATCCTTACGGTTAGATGTAAACTCCCTTCACTCAAGGAACCACGGCGCGGATAGACAGAGAGGAAGAAGCAGGCAATGCTGATGTTACATTGTGAAACGACCGATGCGCATCTCAATCCCGCTCAAAAAGAGCAGCGCCCCCTGTCTCGTCTAAACAAATTGGACGTGTCATAGACGTGCCCCAACGACGCACGGATCTGCGGGAACAGCGCGTCCCTAGTAACTCATGATAACAGTTGGTCGTGTGAAGTCTAGTACATTGCGCGCTCGGCCGCCCCGTCCCGCCCATATTCACGCCGATTTGTGAGCAACAATCCGCTCACATATACGCTGGTGATTAAGCCTTGTGACATGGCTAAGCCGTGTAACTTTACACCAACTAGTTTATGGAGACTTTATTGAGTCACGCATGATAGTTGGCCTGGCTATATTTTGACATCTGAAAAAATAGCCTTTGATGTTGTGCATTACAATGTTAGGCATCGTTTGGAATCATAAACTAGCCTACTATATATCTTTTTATCTTTTCTATGTAAACCCTTTGTTATTCTTTTCCTACGATTCTATTTTTGTTATATTGTGATAATGTGCTATTTGTTTATTCTACGCTTATTACTCATCTTTTTATTATTTTTCTGTAAAAGGTCCCCTGAGGAAATCCTGATAACTAACAGGAGGATGGAACATGTTGGGACACTTGTTGTGGAGGGTGCTAGGGTATATTTTTAGTAGGAGGGGATAGGTTCCTGGCGGAAGCGCCCTTATTGGGGAACGGTCTTTTCCGTTTTAATAGGTTAGGGCTTTTTAAGATTCACGGTGTAGGCGTTTATTAGGGTTAACTAATCCTTTTCTGGTTTTTTTGTGTGTGTGTTTATTTTTTTTTGTGTCATAGGTATTATTTATTATTGATTGATAATGGTTATATTTTAGACTATCCCTACCTGTCTTATATTGATTATTATTAGGGAGCAGCTTCAACTAGTTGTAGGTCTCGTTCTGTTTATTTGGCATATATTGCTTTTAAACTATATAGGGAGAAAGGGATGCCTCCATTTTGTCTCTTTGCACTTCCTCCCACTTCCACAGGTTGTTATATCAAGTGCAAGTATGCTTGCAGGGTTGGTGCTTTTTTTATTTTTTCTCTCCGAGTATGAAGGTCGGTTGATTGACACTATGAGAAGTCTGTTGACTCTAGTGAGAGGTAAGAATACAGTAGGACCACCCACCTTGAGATCCCATTGTAAGCCGGGGGTGGCTTAAGCATTTTTTTTATCAAAACGTGTGAACTAAGAATACGTTTTTTCATGTATAGTGTTAGTCACTTGTCTCTGATTGTAAAAGTGAATGTACCCCTGTCTCTGACCCTGGGGTTTCACTTTTACTTTCTTGACTGTGTTTATAGTGGTGTTTATTTTAGAAAATGGTGAGATGCTTGACCAAGGGAAAACCAAGAGGTAGATATTGTATGTGGGCTGGTGGGGGGTGAAGGGGAATATGTATGGAGCTACTTAGCCATGTGTCTATGATATGTTAGACTGTGACAAATGTGGGAGACAGACATGTGAGAAAAACAGAAATATGTGTTAGACAGACATGTGACTCAATTGGTATTGTGTATTATACAATACAGTTCTGTTTTGCACACTGTATTATGTGATAAAATAGAAGCATTTCTGTCCGAGAGGCCGGTAATATTTTCATGTATGGTGGGCACCAAGATTCACTCCCCTGTGGGACCCAGACCCCCAGTCCAACACTGCTTCTAAATATAATGTATAAATGGAGCCTGAGGGCATCTGCATTGTAACATGCCAGGCTGAGATTAAAAACACTGTGGATACAATATATGTTCCTCATAAACCTCTCTTATTAACCTGCAATATGACATCCGCAGCAGCAAAAATTAAAGTGGAATTATAATCAGGCATTTTAATTGCAGCTTTAATTCTTCACTGACGTGTAATTAATATGCCGAATTACAGCTTTGCATGGTTCACCAATGGTCCAGGTAGGAAAGAAGTATAATGCATGCATCTAAAAGTAGCTAATTAACATTTGTTGTGGTTCACCAGTAGTGCTCAGGTTTTTACTGGTTCCAGTTCACTGATTGCTCTTCTCGGGAAACCGTTAATAAATATATTCAGGCTTAACTAATAAATAGAATGGAGGCAGTGAACCTGCAGTATGAATGATAGCAATATAACATGCGCTGGATAACAGCAAAAAAAAATAAAAAAATATATAATTATATATATACTATATATATATTTAATATATATATATCTATAATATATACATACACACTCACCGGCCACTTTATTAGGTACACCTGTCAACTGCTCGTTAAACACTTAATTTCGAATTCAGCCATTCACATGGGCGGAAACTCAGTGCATTTAGGCATGTTGACATGGTCTAACGACAATATATGCAGTTTTTAAAAACCGAGCATCAGTATGGGGAAAGAAGGTTGATTTGAGTGCTTTGACCGTGGCATGTTTTGTTGGTGCCAGTACGGGCTGCGTCTGATATTTCAGAATCTGCTGATCTCCTGGATTTTCATCGCACAAACCAATCTCTAGTTTTACAGGGGAAATGTCACGAAAAGAAAAAACATCCCGTGAGAGGCAGTCCTGTGGGCGGAAATGCATTGTTGATGCCAGAGGTCAAAGGAGAATGGTCAGACTGGTTCGAGTGATTAGGAAAGCAACAGTGACATCAAATAGCCACACGTTACAGACCAAGGTAGCAGAAGAGCATCTCTGAAACGCAACAGTACGGCGAACTTTGAGGCAAGATGGAGTACAGCGCAGAAAGACCACACGGGTTGTGCCACTCACATTTCAGCTAGACAGGAAACTGAGGCTCCAATTTGACCAAGCTCACTCGAAATTGGACAGTAGATGATTGGAAAAAGTTGCCTGGTATGAGGATCTCGATTTCTGCTGCGACATTCGGATGGCTAGGGTCAGAATATTGGCGTCAAAACATGAAAGCATGGATCCATACTGCCTTGGTATCAATGGTTCTGGCTGGTGGTGGTGGATGTCATGCGTGTGGGAAGGAATATTTTCTTGGCACTCTTGGGCCCTTGTTGTACAGAATTTGAGGCATTGGTTGCAACGCACAGCCTACTGGAGTATTGTTGCTGACCATGAGCCATCCTTTGATGACCACAAGATGTATCCCAAAATTATGAGGGGCTACTCTTCAGAGGATAATGCGCCATGTCATAAAGTGAATCATTCAGGACTGGTTTCTGAAGCATGCAATGAGTTACACTGTACTCAAATGGACCTACACTCAGTCACCAGATATAAATCCAATAGAGCATTCTGTTGGGAGATGTGGTGGAACGGGAGATTTCATCATGGATGTGCAGGCCGACAATTCTGCGGCAACTGTGTGATAAGCCCCATAATGTCTCAATATGGACCAAAATCTCCTTGAGGGAAGGCACATGCTATCCACGCACTTGTTGAATCTATGCAACGAAGATTGAGGCAGTTCTGATAAGGCAAAAGGGGGTACCATACCTGTTAACTAGCGATGGTGTACCCTAATTAAAGTGGCCGGTGATGTGTTATTACCAATGATATCTGGAAATATTTGGCAAATTCTTTCCCATAGATTTAGTTACCATCCCAGGTATCACATTAGTATTTGAGAAAGTTCTTTTTTATATATATATTTATAAGCAATGATGTTTTTTGTCTCACTATTTTTCCCAAAATAAATCAATACACTGAATTGAAGAATATTCAAGAAATCAGAAAAGGACAAATTACTATCACTAATTGTGATATTAGACATTATAAAAATTATTTGGGTCATGAAGATGCGCGATTATATGCTGAACAGAGATGTACATGATACAGTGTGTGCAATGTCACCATGCCAGGGAGTGCAGTCTAAGGAGCCCCCCGATATTCACTAGAGCCCGTGGCAAGGCAGGATGAACTTTGCTGTGAGGGACAGCGAAAGCTGCAGGCGTGGTACAGGAGGAGCAAGTAGAGACAGGCAGTATGGTCAGGGCTGGTGGCAGTAAAAACATGGTCAGGTCACTCGTGGTAATGTCAGGAAGACAGCAGGCTGAGAAGAGTCGAGGTCACAGGCATGGGTCAGAATCCAGATGGCATAAACAACAAGCTAGGCACTCAGGATGCAAACCGATATATACTGACAGGAGTGCCTATGCGGGTATAAGCTGCCGTTAATAAAGGTCCAAGCCAAGGGCCGCCATACAGAAATTTAAGGGGCCGCCATACAGCCGAAGCACCCTGGGCCCCCCCCCACGTAAACCCCGCTACCCAGAACCCGATCGCACACCGCCCCCCAGCAAAATAACATCGGCATCTAAGGACATAAATGCGCCCTCATTTTACTCCACTCACTAAACAGTGTTGCAAAATGGAACAACTGTATTGTGTAGTACAATCTCTGCTCATAGTGAGTCAACATTAATCTGTCATGTCTCAAACATCATAAGACACAAGGTGCAAAAATAGCCCATTCCTCATTTCCCATCTCCACACGCTCATACAAATATCCCCCCTCCCTCACCGACCAGAACATTAACCCCTCCACCCGCATACACATATCCCCCTCCACCCGCATACACAATGCCCCTCCAACCGCATACAATATCACTCCCCTCACCCACATACTCATTATCTGTCCTCCCCTCCACCCCATACAATACCTCCCCTTCCACCACAACAAATCTCCTCCCCTCACCACATACAATATCCTCCCCTCTCACCAAATAAAAATATCACTCCCCTCACCCACATACAAATATCCTCCCTCCAACCACATACAATATCCTCCCTCCTCCCACATACAATATCCCCCTTCACCCCACATACAATATCCCCCTTCACCCCACATACAATATGCCCTTCACCCACATACAATATCCTCCCTACCACCCACATACACATAGTCCCCCTCCACAACAGCCCACATAACAATATCACCCTCCTCCCAGCACCACATATAAATATCCCCTCCACAGCACCAAATATCAATATACCCCTCACCCACTTAAACAAGATACCCTCCTCCCACATTACAATATCACTCAACTACATACATACCCCCTCCACCCACATTACAATAACCATCCACACAAATAACAATTATCCCCGCACTCCAAACACCACATACAATTTCCCCCTTCACCACATACCTACTATATATCCCCATCCTCCCCACATACATAATATCCCAACTTCTCCACACATAATCATATCCCCCTCTCACCCAGCACACTATACAATATCCCCCTCACACCAGCCCAACATAAATTATAACCCCTCACTCCAGCCCACATACAATATCACACTCCACCTGAGCCACATTCCAATATCCACCTCCACCAGCCCACCATACTATATCCCACCTCCACCCACTTTCAATATCCCCCCTCCACCCCACATTACACTATCCCCTCCACCCCACATACCATATCACTACTCACCACATACAATATCCCCTCCCGACACCCACATAACACACTATCCCCCTCCACCCACATACTCAATATCCCCTCCTCCTCCACATCACAATATCACCCTCCATGTTTCCCTTGGTCACGCTACTCACACACATTCTAAAATAAAACACCATCAAAAATGTAAGTGTCTCTCTCAATCACCAGCTCAGGTATAAACCTACACACACCTAATAAAAATATCAGTGGCACAACTAAAGAATAAAGTATAAACCTAAAGCTATATAGGATATTGGAAATGCAATTACTGCTAAAGATTAATATGGAAAATACCTGGGACTCTTAGTTTTCAGTATTTGAAACAAAGATTGTATTAAGCTACCTCCCAAATACGTCAAGGGGTTCCCAGAGCAGGTGGAGTCCTACACTGAACATGTTTACTAACTAGGAGTCAATTCAACCTGCAACTCTCAGGGAGTGGTAGCGAACTTGCAAGTTGGACTTATCCTGCACTGAGGAGGTTGCAGTCTGAATTGACGCATAGTGACAGGGCAGGTAACAGGTTCAGTTGTAGGGACCTACACCTGCTTGGGATCCCTTGATGTTTTTGGGTGGTATGTGACTTAAATCACAATCTTTTGATTCAAGATACTGTAAACTAAGAGTCCAGGTTTTTCATTATTTTCTCTTAGCAGTAATGCATTTCAATTATACCTATATAGCTTGAGGTTTTACTTAGTCACTTTAGTGTGCCATGATATTTTGTATTAGATGTATTTATTGCCTTTTTCAGGTGCCACCTATGCTTGTGTTTTTCACAATATATTTTATATGTGCAGAGACCAATGTATGTTTTGTAGTTTAATTGAGCATTTGGCTCGTTCTCCATGGCTTGCTGCACACAGCATGCCTCTTTCTCAACTAGTGCAGGATAATCCAATTGGCAAGTCCATACCACTCCCTGAGAGGTTGCAGTCCGAATTGACTTCCCTAGTGACCGGTAAAACACTGTTCAGTGTAGGGAATCTCACCTGCTCTCGGGATCCCCTTGAGTTGTGGGACGGTGAGCTTAGATACAAACTTTGATCATCTAACTGTAAACTAAGAGTCCCCAGGTATTTTCATATTTTCCTTAGCAGTACATGCATTTCCAATATTTCCGATTATAGCTTGTGGTTTTACTTAGTCTTTAGTGTGCACTGATATTTGTATTTAGATGTATATATTGCCTTTTCTGTGCTGACCTATGCTTGTGTTTTTCACAATATATTTTATTATGTGCAGAGCACAACGTTTGATTTGTAACCTACACACCGCCATATAGAGACCAACATAATGGTCATGACACAAGCTCAGGTCACATTACAGGAATACAGCACGGTCCATTTAGAAGATAAAATACCCTGAATCAGGAAAATACACCACGGTGGGTCGTCCTATCTGAGGAGTCGTTAATCTTCTATCATGAAGTCCGTTCTTATTCCCTTTTCTTCTGCATCCTGTTCCTACACCGTCCATGAGACTTGTCCCGGCCACTGATCATCCCTGCAGAAATTATAACAAATATCTTAGAATCCCGCAATTTTCAATAGCATTTCTTTATCTATTCCCACTACCTCATGTACAAAAGTTCCCAGGGGTGGGTAGAGCGGGTACATGCCACAACTTAGAGGCCTAGTAATCCTACAGGGGTTGGAGGGTTGGGGAGAGGACTAACCCCTGGAGATAATGCTCTACAGCATATGGGCTCGTACCTAAACAATTATATTAACGGTAGGTGGCAAATGGGAAAGTCCCCACAGGGTAATTACGATAGGCCCTATTTAGGTCTAGGTACAACCACCGCGGATAAGTTAGTAGGCCAGCCCCAGGTAGGTTGGTGCGGTCACTAGCCATGAGTCCTTTAGTTGGTAGGCGGTCAGGGCCCTCCTTTAGAGGTTAGGTCGAAGTCAGGCCCTCCTTTAGAGGTTAGGTAGAGTCAGGGCCCTCCTTTAGGAGGTTTAGGCACCAGGGCCCCCTTTAGTTATAGGCAGCGCAGGGAACCCTTTAGTTTATAGGCAGCGCCAGGGACCCCTTTAGTGATAGGCAGGCAGGGACCCCTTTAGTGATAGCATCGCCAGGGACCCCCTTTTGAGACTAGGCAGGCCAGGGACCCCACTTTAGAGATAGCAGCGCCAGGGACCCCTTTCAGAGATAGCAGCGCAGGGACCTCTCTTTAGAGATTGGCTGGCTCAGGGACACCTTTAGTGATAAGGCACGCGCCAGGGACCCCTATTAGTAGATAGGCGATGTCAGACCCCCTTTAGTGATAAGTTGTGCCAGGGACCCTTTTAAGAGATAGGCAGTGCCTGGGAACCCCTTTAGTGATAGGCAAGTCAGGGCCCCTTTTAGTGTTAGGCAGCGCCAGATGTCCCCCTTTAGTGATAGCACGCCAGGACCCCTTTAGTGATAGCTGTCAGGCCCCTTTACGTGATAGGCAGTCAGGGCCCACTTTAGTGATAGGCATTCAGGACCCTTTAGTGATAGGCTGTTCAGGAGCCCCCTTTAGTGATAGGCAGCGCAGGGACCCTTTAGTGATCAGGCAGTCAGGACCCCCTTTAGTGATAGGCAGCGCCAGGGACCCTTTGTGATAGGCAGCCGCCAGGGACCCCCTTTAGTGATTATGGCAGTCAGGGCCCCTTTAGGATAGCTCAAGGCGACAGGGACCCCTTTAGTGTAGGCAGTGCCAGGACCCTTTAGTGATAGGCACGCCAGGGACCCTTAGTGATAGGCAGTGCCAGGACCCCCTTTAGTGATATGCAGTAGGACCCCCTTTAGTGATAGCAGCGCCAGGGATCCCCTTTAGTGACTATGCAGCACCAGGGAACCCCTTTAGTGATAGGACAGTGTGCCAGGGACCCCTTAGTTGATAGGCAGTCAGGACCCCCTTTAGAGATAGCAGTGCCAGGGGACCCTTAGTGATGGCAGTCAGGACCCCACTTTAGTGATAGGCAGTGCCAGGACCCCTTTAGTGATAGCAGTCAGGCCCCCTTTAGTGATAGCAGCGCCAGGGACCCACATTTAGTGATGGCAGTGAGCCAGGGACCCCCTTTAGGTGATAGGCAGGTCAGGGCCCCCTTTATTGTAGGAAGCACCCAGGGACCCCTTTAGTGATAGAGCACCAGGGACCACCTTTGTGATAGGCTAGTGCCAGGACCCCCTTTAGTGATAGGCAGCGCCAGTGACCCTTAGTGATATGCAGGCCATTGACCCCCTTTAGTGATAGCATTCAGGCCCCCCTTCGAGATAGTCAGTAGGGCCCCCTAGTATATTAAAAAAAAACAAATCAATCATTTACCTGATCTCGGTCCTGCGTCCGAGCTCCCGCCGGCTCCTGACTGCACTGCATAGCGGCAGCGGGGGAAGTGACGTCACCGCGCGCCTACGGTCAGTCAGTAGGGCGGCGCCTGCAGGCTGAAGTCTTATCGTCTTCAGCTGCCCGGGAGAGCAGCGGAGCGCAGCGCTAGTGGCGCTGTGCTCCGTGATCGCACCGCGCAGCCCCGGGAGTCGGGGACCATTAGTCCCCAGCTCCCGTCTTTCACATTTAGTCTCGGTCACACATTGTTCTTGCGAGAAGCTAAGTGGAGGTAGAGATGGTAGTTTTTGATTATCTCTGCCTTGCCCGGGTAGCTACGTACTGCCTCCGGGGCCCCCCGAACTCGGGGCCCACACTGTGTGGCCAGGCGGAGCCTGGTTCGGCAGGCCCGCGCCGCGGGCCCCGCCCCGCCCCGCGTGAGAATAATTTTCCTCATATCCTCTTTCCCCAAAAACACTTTCCCCATACTTCTTACCTTTATAACCCCCATTATTTTCTTCATTTACCCTCTCATTTATCCCACTTTCTCTTATAAATCTATATCCAATAATATAAATCTATCATTATCTTATCATTAATCTTATATAAAACTTCATCCCATTTCTCCCTATACCCAATCTATACCACTTTAACTTCTCCTTCACCCATCTACCAAAAATTCAATAACCCTCCCCCAAATTCACCCACAACCAAACCACCCCCATATCACCCCTTCCCCCCATCCAATCACTACCATACATTTAAATCCCATTTCACATTATCACTACATTCATTTACCAACTCCATACTCACCCACTCTATCCAACCCCCCCTTCAATCATATTACCCCTCTCCTCCCCCCACCAATAAACCCCCCCTCCCCTCACTCCCACATAAATATTATTTCAAACCTCATTCCAACCTATTATACATCCCCACCAACACCACTTTAATTCCACCCCTATTACTACTACCCCAACACACATCCATACACAACTACATTTCCTAATCCCTCTTAACCCATTCTTTACACCATCACTAATCATTAAAAAAACAAATTTCCATCCACCCCTCATTTACCACATCCTCTCAATTCTTTTCTCTTCTTTCTATTCATGATCCCCACCCCCACTCCTCCATCTCTCCTCACCCTCCACCAACTCCAACCTCCAAAATAATATACAACCTACAATCACTCACAAACTCCCATAATAACACCCCAACCCACCCATCCATACCCATAACCCACTTCCAATAAACCTAACACACAATCCCAAATTCAAATATTATACTCCTATACTACTAACCCACAAAATCTAATTTCACCTCTAACCATCCCCGTAAAGGTGTAGTACTCTCAAATCCCCATATCACGTCCCCACACATTGTTACCACTCAAAAGTGTTCCCTATTCCTTACCCGATCATTCCCTGTGACCCAAGTGAAATCATGTTGACACTACCCTAGTTAGCTCTCTGTTGCAGACTTATGCTCCCCTGTCCATATTCCACTAGTCCTGTAATTAGTATCCACAATGTCCCCTCTGTGTTGACAAATTTATCCCCCCCACCATCCATTTATGTACGTCTGTACCGCTATGAGTTTGTACTAACCCTGTCAGCATACCTGAACGTCATTAATCTTACTAATTAACACTTGTTGTGTCTCCGTGTTTACCATACGCACAATGTCCCTACCTCCTTTGTCAATGTCTCTCACCTCTCTGTCCGTCTGTATGAATCTTTTACACCATATTGTGCCGCCATATTCTCTCTGCATGTGTACACAATGTGTGAACGGTACAACTCAAGTCCTCCCCTGTACAAATTGTTCTCCCTCATCAATGACTATATACAACCTGTACGTGATGTGCATCCAAGCCATTTTATTCATTGTGTGTTGTTGTCCACGTTAGTACCCCAAATCCAAAAAATCTCAATGATGACATGTTCTGCCTGAGTCCTTAGTAATCACCTCTTTTACTTTTTTTTTTTTTGTAGTAACTGTGTTGTAATCATTCCCAGTCCTCGCTAGAGACCCCTCATACATTTTTACATCAGTATCATCTTCTTAATACCCTGTGTCCTGTTCTCAAGCAGAACTGTCTTCTGCCCCTAGCTGCTACTTACAGTCCACCATGTAAAACACAGATCTTTCCACCCAATACTCCTGTGACGTGTCCACTCTGTCTTCAAACCTCTCACTCCCCAATCTATGTCGTATAAGAAACAATTCTCCCACCGTGTGTTATGATTCTTACACTTCAGCCCCAAGTCAATTTGTGTGTTTACCATTCTGTACTTGATTCGTCCTATATGTCCTCTTAACCGCGCGCTCCTTTCAATCCCGTGTGTTTAGATATATCGACCAACCTAGTACACCCTAACTCGTCGTGAATCATCGTTTCTTATTCCATCAGAGTTCCACTGTGCAGACACATTACTGTCCCTGTCTGTGTGTCCTGTAGAAGTACAACCTGTACCTCATCCCATACACCCATTATGCTCCACCATGAGAGAGACCAGTACTTCCTCACACCCTCCCTCCTCACTTTCATGTACTATCATCGTCAGTAAAACCATTATGAACATATTAAGTACTCCATAAAATAATACACTCCCCTATTCGCAAGTGAGAAATGAAATCTGTTGAATATATTCACAACCAAAAATAAAAACATCAAACATTCCACAAAATCCACACCAACCCAAATTATCCACACAAAAACAAAAACAAAAACTAACATTTACATATAATATAAATAAAAAACTTATAACCAAAACCCCCATCATACCAAAAAATCACTATCCCATACAAACCATACCCTTTATAATCCTCCTTACACAACAACTAATACAACTCCAAATTCAATTAACTACTACACCACCCCATTATCTATATTTTACAATAAACACACCACCCCTACTAATCACCCCTCCTACCTATACCTTTTACCCCTCATCCTAACAATCCTTATCACAACAAACCCTCCCATTCACTAATCATCATTCTCTCATATCACACACCAAAACACCCCTCCCACCCTTCAAACCAATTCAATTATAAACTTTTCTCTCCATTAATACCCAACACAATCTTCATCACTATCCCTTCCACACCAAACATTTCCTACCCTCATCCTACCTACCTGTCAGTAGCCATAAACAATATGTCAGTGTCCCCTAATATACTGTGCCTATTCCGTGTCTGCATTCTCCCATTTAAAGTGTAGCTATATGCATGTCTCTTAGAGAGAGTTCTGATACCGTGTGTCAATTCTATATGCGACTGAACTCTGATTAATATCCCTGTTACACCCTAAATTTACCCTCTTGTTGGTATCATCCTACTGCCCTTCCTGAGTTCTCTTCTGCTATCCCCTCTTACCACTATCCTCCACGCTCTGTTGTCCGATGTTGTCATAACTATACATATTCTATCAACCTGTGTATGTATACTACGTTGCGATACCTACCCTGCACAAAAGGTTATGATTGTATTACCATACTGTCTTAATGTTCCTTATAGATCCACGCAGTGCTTCTCTACCCCCATCCTCTAAATCCCTATGTATAACATCATTGCTCCTCTGTTGTCAAACATATCCAAGTGGTATCAGTGCGCGTCGTCTCCACCTTCCTCCTCCCAATCCACATTTTTCCAATCTGTTTGTCTCATCTCTCTCGTCCCCCATTACCCCCTCTTCTATTCATCCCCACTGTGCTGTTAACACCAGTCGCCGTAACCACTAGTGTAGATCTGACCACTTCCTCCCCCTCCTGAGAACAACCTCGTGTCTGCGCTAAATGTGCATTCCCAATCTTAAGATCTCCTCCATCATTTACTTTGACCAAAACTCTCACTATTTCGTACCAACCTTGTCCTGTCTATACTCCCACCACTTTACTACAAAATCGTATATGTTAACAGTACACATAGAACCTTCCCAACCTCCTCTCTCGTATAACTATACACCCCCTCTAGTACCTATTATGCTACATGTCATGCCACCTTAGAACCCTCTGCCATGAATCAACGTGTCAATAATGTTACCAACGCTAAATGCTAGTGTTGATCTATGTAAACACTATCCCCAATACCACGAGTGTCCCACCTCACAGATCTCCCTCCTCACAGAGAGATCGTGACTATCTTGTTCACTACATCCACTCAGTACACACCCAGATATCACTACCAAGTGATATCCTTGTGAGTGTGTGTGTCCTGTACTACACTATCTTGAGAATCTAATACACTGGTGCAACACAGTGTCTCAAAGAGAATACTACACTTGTGTGCCCGTTCTCTAGAACTACTTTTTCTTTACCATCAACCCACTAGTCTCACTACTACTCGCCTAACACAATAACTAAATGTGTACCTCATCTTGCCGGCTGTGCACACCACACTCCTACTCACCCTAACACATGTCCTCTACTACCACACATATATTCTCAATGTGTGTACTCACTACATAGTCTCCACAGCGTTCTCCGACCTACCAGACTAGCACATCAGTCTCCATAAACTCTAACTCCACTCTTCCTAGACTCCTCCCAATTGTGTCATGTGATCGCCAAAATATAATCTGAAATTAGACTCAGAGTCAGAGTATGTATAAGATGAATAGCACTTGTGCATACAGTTTACAGTTAGACTAAGCACTCTACACTCTCCTGTGTGCCAGAGTGTGTGAGAAGAAACCACTCAGTGTGTGTATCCCCACAGCTCATCAAACTTCCACTCATAATGAAAATGATTGTATATTCACTAGTAGAAATAGTCTATACACTAAACATTCTTGAGTGGAGAGAATATGTCTAATCTCATAGATCAGTGAGAGAGCCTGTCGCTCTCATTCCATCATGCTCTGTTGTGTGTCAACCCTCCTACACGTTCTCTCACATCTGCACATGTGAGCGTGTGTTATTGCGTTCATCCCTCCTCCTCTGACACACCAATCTACTCTGTGTGTGATCTCAGACCTTGTCCCTATATCATCATACCGCACTGTCCTCTCAAGCACCACGATATCTGCATCTCTCTTCTGTCAATGTGTCCTCCCGCAGCACACACCTCACGCCTACTATTGACGTGAACGAGTCTGTCCTGATCTCATGTGTCAATATGCTCTCATCTGAGAATGTGTGTGATCTTACCTCTCACTAGTTCTCAGTAATCCTATAGACCCACTGTGGACGTGACTGCCCCCGCCTAGACCTACACGACCATTATGCTCCTAACTAATTGCGTGTGTACTGACCGCCTAGGTCTCACAACCATATCTGTGATCACTATTTTTTGTCTAGAGTGAGGTTCGTCATACCTCGCACCCTAAAGTGTGTTCCCATACAGTAGGTGACCCATGATCATTGTCATATAATCGTGTGTGCCTCTAGTGTGCCTTTACAGACAACTGTTAAATATACTATTATGTGTCGTTATCCCCTGATCGTGAGTCTTGTGTAAA
Source organism: Phyllomedusa bahiana (assembly GCA_025379985.1). Lineage (NCBI taxonomy): Eukaryota > Metazoa > Chordata > Amphibia > Anura > Hylidae > Phyllomedusa > Phyllomedusa bahiana. The sequence goes on from JAODAL010007258.1 coordinate 109,808, forward strand.
CACACCGTATACCCTTCACCATATATCCCCGCTGCATCCGCCACAACCGCTTAGTATTCCTCTCCGAACGTTAGAGTGACCCCTGAGAGACAATCTGTGTGTGTGTCGCTACCACCCACAACATTCAAATTCACCCCCATAGTGGAACGTGTGAAGAGATAAGATATAAGTTCCTGACATCGGTGATGTGTGCCATCATGTTGCCAAGTGTGGTTCGTTTATCCCCCTGATGTAACACTCTAATAGTCTGATAACAGAGCATTGTTGTCTCTTCAGTTGTGCCTAAGTGCCTGTTATGCAATGTCGTCGCATATTGTCACTATTCCACTGCCGCGTGAATGTAGCACAATGGTACGTTCTCATATCTAGCTACGCAGTAGATTAATTTTACCTACGCTGCGTTGAACAATCACGCTCCTCATCCAACCCCTTCTTCGCCCTGCGTGAATGCGTCTTCCCCCGCGAGTGGTACTCAGTCCCCTTTCTGTTCACACAGATATTAATGTTGTGTACGCTCTATATGTCTCAGAACATACCGCTGCGTGTCGTTGTGTCGCTCTTTGCCTCTTCCACACTTGCCCCTTTCCTAACAAATGTCGCTTTATTGACTTGACCCACCTCCTGTGTATAATTCATGCTAGTTTCTAACCATTCCATCGTACAGTCCAACTCTATGAGTGTCTGACTACAATACAACACTTGTGCCTCGTTTCTGTTAGTCTGTTCGCTACACATGCGCTTCCAGTGCGTTCACCACTGAGAGTCATACCATAACCCTCACTAAATTGTAGCTTGTACACTACCACATGTTCGAGATGCTAACTCAAACACCAGTTCCCCTCGTTGTGATCCGTCTACCCCAGTCGCTCTTGTTGCGATTGATTGTCTGCCCTCTCATATTCCCTGTGAAGCTCGTGTGTCAATGACAGAGAGATTGTATGTGATCGACACTCTTGTCTGTGTGTCTAGCAATCTGCAGTTATGTAGTGAGTCTATATGTTGACACACGTGGATTCTCTGTTTGCGCTAATCTTCCTACTATACTCTCTTGTCTGCCACTCCTCACACTGTCATCTGGCCAGGAATTCATTATGTGTCAGAGTCCATGGACACCATGTATAGACCATCCTCTGTCGTGTCCACCCTACCCTTGTCTAGACGTATCCAAATACTCTAGGTCGCGCGTCTCTCACATATGGATAGTATGAGTTAATATGACTTCATGTGCGTAGTGGTTTGTGCCAATCCCCTCTTGAGACATATACAGAAGTCGCCTGAAGACTACTCACTCTCGCAGCAGTTCACCTACACACCGCGCACTCTGATATCTTGATCATGTTCCGCCAGTCTCTGCGACCTGTGAACCACCGTGTCCCGTATGTAACTCGATGACTCGCAAATCTGCCTGCACACAACGTTGTAAATTGTGATCGCCTTCCATTCGCTGACATCGTGTGTGTATTCTATCTCGAATATGGGTGTCTCAATGTCGTGTGGAAGAAAGTGGCCGTGGTAGTTGTGACTTCCTCGGCGTGTAGACACCATCCTCCTCGAGATACTTTGCACACACTCTCATGATTCGTCCCTCATACACCCCCTTGAACTCGTCACCATATCTATGACAAGAGTGTGCCGCGCTCAACTACCCCTCTATGAGAGAGCACTGTTCCACTCATGATAGAGAGTCACACACGCCACTGATCTGTGTCCACTACACAATCCTGTCAGGAATACGAGTAGGTCTTGTGTATATGTCATGTTGTTCTGTGCACACTTCCGCATGTCAGTCTGCGATGTGTGACTCTGATGTGTCGCACATCCTCGAGGTCTAGTGTAATGCCTGTCACCATTCCTCCGTTGCGTGTAAACTCGTCTGGTCTCATCGCGGCTCCTTACTCTACGTATCACTTGCTCTCATTAGTCGTGAGTGATGATATTAGATTTTGAATATACTCACCTATGATCGTGGATACATCTGATTCTCTGTGTTATAGACGTGTCGCCGCGTGGTCGGAGTACGCAGACGCGACGGAGTCTTGTGCTTCGTGCCGAGGAGTCGACGAGCTCTCAATGAGACTGTGCTCACTCTGCACGCGTCATGGCACTTCTCTCCAGGAGGTGTTGGCAATGCTTGGCTCTTACTGAAGGAATACTGTCACGATGTGTGTTAGTCAGTGCTAACGGGAGAGATAGGTTCAAATGGTTCGGACTGCGATATAGATCGATGATACGTATAGCTCGCTCATACGATCTAGATGTGTTTCTGTGCGCTGTACCGGCGCGCAATCGTACAGAAGACGGAGAGAAGGTAGATAATAATCTAGCGCTAAGTAGCGTCAGGAGAGTGCGTAGGCTCTCGCACGATACGCGTTGGGAGGGTATCATCGCTCACAGTGTAATGTTTTATTTTCATCTTAATTAGGAGTAGAGGTTGGCTTCAGCATACTTACATCAGCAAGCTGGGGGAGGAGGAAGGAATGATGCGCGGCTATCGCACACTGACTGAGATGTTTATGTGGCTATTGTACCGTTGTCGTAGCATGGTTATGGGAGACAGCGGTCCGCATAACGGCGCGGTGCACTAGTGTGTGGTTGCAGCACGTGCGATTGTGTAGTCGTTTCGATAGAGCCACTGGCTCTGCGCTAGAAACTTATGTGTGAGTGGTGTGACCTTTCGGGAGAGTGGTCGGGCCGTAATCGCGCGAGCGCACGCTGGAGTAGGTGGTACATGCGTAGAAGAGTCGCTCAGCTCTGTGAATATGTACAAGATATTGCTCTCCTATCATCGGGCACTGCAAGAATATGGACACTCGTCGTAGAGAAGATCGCTCGAAGCCTGGGCAGAGTGTTAGTGACTGTGCAGAGTGTGGCATCAGGTGAGTCGTGCCGCGAAAGTGTGTATAAGACAACCAACTTGAGCAGCCCAACACGCGGTAGACTTAGAGCGCGGCTGTGTTCGCTAACGCAATAGTAGTGTTATCACGTAGAGAGAGATAGAGTAGTGTCAGAAGCTATAGAAGCATGAAAGGACTTATTAGTGCACGCTCCTCAAATTCAGATGCTTGTGTTGTGTTTTGCTTGTCATGTTGTGCGCAGGAGATAGAAGAGTGTTGTGTTACGTCTTGTGTGTGTCTGGTGGCTAGAAGTCTGTACACGTGTGGTACACTGTCAATAAAACTGTCGCCTGAGCTCAGTGTGATCGTGAGCAGGCACCTGGTGAGAGGGATGTGTTAATATGGGAGAGTTGCGCAGAGACGTCTACATAACGATACTAAGGTCTTCTGATCAGCATCGGGCAGAGAGGAAAGAGGTGGTATAGTTATAAAGTGTCTGGTGTGTGTAATCTGTGGTGTGTGTCTGGGCAGCCATTTATCCTCAGTCACTTGGTTGTAGACAGCCTATGATCTTTTCATGTATGCATCTGTGTTTATTTCTGCTGGTCGGTGGAAGCATGACCCCTGAGACCAGATCCCGCCCCCCTAGACACGCACATGCTCGAAGGTGAATATTTTCATTCTGTGTTTGGATACACCGCCCTTAGACAGGAAATGTGCACCTGTCACTCGCCCACCGACACCTAACGCTGCTTCCTGTGATTGGCGTGCCTGCACGCACTCTGGTGGTGTCTGTCTCCCTCTGAGCTGTTAAATTCGATAGTGTTTGTGTACATCATGGGCTGCTAGGGCTCTATACTCATCTCCAGCTCTAGGATGAAATGATCTGGGCCAATTGTCATCCTGGCTGTTTAAGTACACAGGGACCCCTCATATAACAGAGTCTTATAGAGGTCTCTGAGCTGTTAACAGGGGGAGATGAGGGGGCTGTGGGTCAAGTGTGCTTTCTGCACCATATAACACAGTACGAAGTAGTGATAGGAATAAGGCGTACCTTTTTCAGGCTAACTGAGTATATTTGATGGTGAGCTTTCGAGAGTACTAGCTCCATTTTCAGACATGGTGTTATACAAGAACTGTAAATTTACAGACTTTTATACACAAAGAGACTGGAACATTCAAAGGATCCTTTAGAATTCTTAAAAATAACAAAAATTGCAATATAAGCAGAGAAGTCATTTACAAACAGGTCAAGAAAATCAACTATCTGGTAAACTTGTGTGGAGTTGACAGAGGGTCTCGTATTCTGCGTTTATCTCATAGACATCAGTGTAATTTGTGGCTTCCCACAATTCAACACATTAGTTTGACATAAAGCTGCCATGAATATTTAGCCCATTTACGCAGAGGCTCACGGATACAACATTATATACTAGCATATTTGGAAGATACCACAATGTATCGCACAAGAATGAATTGAAAAACGGCTAAGAACTTGACAACTCAATAGAGACATCTTCCTTCTTAACAAAAATGCAAAAAGGAAAGACTCATCCCAAAATGGGCTTACTCGCATAAACAACAACCCGGCACACCTACCCCAACAGCCGATATGCAGAACTCACTAATGTATTCGTACATCTGAAAAGATGCGCAACTACATGCTAAAAAATTCCTAAAAACAAAGAGTAAAACAAAGGAGGAGAACAGGCCTCTAAAGACATCTACAGAGAATTGGACACAGAGGAGATGAAGGCATACTCCAAGACATACTACAGAAAACTGCAAGGACATGCTACATCAGAACAAGAATAAAAAGCTCAGAGACTGAGACAAAAAAGCCCTACTACTACAACCATCAAGCACCAGTCCAGCCTAGCCAGACTTGTGTTGATCCTTTCCTCCTATTGAGCCAAACAAACACGAAAGGTCAGTGCTCTCAAAGGTCTCTCCTTCTGCCCTCTCAGCACTCACTGACCGCATGTCAAACCTCTGAAACTAAGGGAGGAGTTTTTCAGAAATTATAAGACTGAGGGATACTTCTATGACATAAGACTTCCATACAGCAGCGACTCTGATGAGAACTAATACCATAAGGAACCACAAAAAAATCAAACCTAGGACCCCATGGCCTGGAATTAATGCAACACTGATATAATACATTGACTCTTTCAGCAGCAAGGTAAAATCTGAGATCTTGGGGAAACATAAAGAAAAGGTCATAACCTACACTGGAAGAACAGTAGGCTATCACTTTCACTCGAAAGAAACTAGGACATTCTAATAAAACCAGCAGACGAAGGGGGCGCATAGTCATGATGAACAACCTCTGACTACATCTCAGGAGAAGCGAACAGACAGCTGTCCAAACCCTCCCTTTACTCCAATAACTGTGATCCCACACGAGGCCTATATGAAACAACTCAATGAATATGTATCAAAGGAAGTTTCCCCAACTCAGGTCCAGGGGCAGGTAAGAGGGGCTCATCCCGGGAGCCAGGGCCGGGCCTGCATCTACATGCTCCCCAAGATCCTCTAAGATGACCACCCTGGGTGAGGGCCATCATTATCTGGTATTGGGGACACTTGACAGAGATATCTCATCCACACCACTGACAGTATACTGTCACACCATGTCACAGCAGCGTGCACAAGTTTAGCGGGAATTTTCTGCTGGTCTAGCATGTGGTGTATCTGATTATGTGTCGTGAGTGCGCAAATGCCGACACAGGCCTCTATGTGGGGAAACAGGGCAGAGACTCAGCAGCCATGAACTCACACAGATTCACTATTTATTTACGCAGAACTGATCTGTCACTCAGTGGCACAAACAACTTATACAGAGATGTCCCATTTATTGAAGAGTTTGAAGATTTATCGGATTTAATGGGGACACTTTAAGATCTCAGAGGGAGGATAGGAGTGGAGAATTTAAATTAATGCAAACACATTTCAGACTCTGCAAAAACATGGGCTAAATATCATGCCAGCTTTATGTCAAAATCTGTGTGAAACTGTGGGTTTGCCACCAAAATATTACACCTCGCTGGCTACGAGATAAGACGAGATTACTGACCCCTCGTCACGCCCCCCCTCACTAGTTGCCAGATAGTCTGATTTCGTGACTGTTGTAAATGACTCTTGCCTTATATTGCATTTTAGTTATTTTAAGAAAAGTTCCTAAGATCTTGAAGGTCCAGGTCTTTGTGTATATAATGTCTGTAAATTTCAGTTGCTGTTAACACCATGTCTGAAGAAGGGAGCTAGTACTCTCGAAAGCTCACCATCAAATATACTCAGTTAGCCTGAAAAAGGTATCGCCTGATATCTTCACTCTTCTACTACTTTCTATGGCTAACACAGTATAACATTATACTACCTCCATATAACACAGTAAGACAGACTGCTGTCTGGTAACAGAGGGGGAGGCGGGGAGGGCAGTGTCCATTGCACCATATAAGACAGTAAGACAGACTGCTGTCTGGTAACAGAGGTGGAGGGGGGGAGGGCAGTGTGCATTCCTCACAAGTGTTTCATCAGTTCAGGCTGAGTGTATAACTGCTTATAGCAGAGCAAGGAGCTTGTTGAGTCAGCCTGAAGCTCTGCAGGAGGCTGTATAGCTGTCATTTGCAGACATCCTTCTGCTTCCACTGCCTCACCCAGAATGATGATGTCACAGGTCCTCAGTGAGGAGAGACACGCCTGCTGAAAGGAGAGACATGCCTGGATTTCTAATTCAATCTCATAGAAGTAGCTGAACAGCGCGAACAGTTCAAACGATACAACCCCTTTAAGTCACTCCCTAATGTGTCGTATAAGCAGCATTGGAGCATGTTTATGTTTTTTACTGACAAACTTTAACCCTTTAGAATGTGTTCACACATCAGATGGAAACATGTTTTCCTAGGCAGAAATCCAAGGCAACACCTCAGATTTTGGCTCAGGATTTTCACTTACAAAGGCTTTTTCACCTCTGAATCTGATGCAGTTTAGCTCTTTTGCAATGGGGCTAACCCAGCGTTACTCAACATTTTTTATTTTTACATCCTGAAATCACACTTTGGCCATTAGACCTAATAATAGTCTGACACTTCTTGTTCTGTAGAGAAAGATTTTCAGAAGTCTCCTCATCACCAGCACAGGCAGGATTACACTGAAAGGTGACACCAATGTGTATAGATAACACAGGATCCACCATTCACAACAGGAAATCATCACAGCTCATCCTCTCCCCCTCTCTATAAAGTGACTTCTTTCCAGGTCACAGAGCACGTCTAGAAAACTCTTTGCAGAAGTCAATGGGTCTGTTCCTGTTCAAAGGCTCCTATGGCCATGAAGCTGCTATAAAGCATCGCTCTAAATGCTGATAAAACTAGATATGGAGACATGGCTGTCTCCATAATCATATACTGACTACAGAATTTCAAAAAATCTACAGTCAGAAACTAAAAGAGGCTAAAAAGAAAAGAATATTTATCAGTATCTTGTTTTAAAATAAATTGGCAATAGATTCCCTTTAACATCTGAATCTTAATTTAAATCCAGTAATAAGTAATAAAACATGGACAGTCTTTCCTCATCCAGTTGACACATTTTGAGCCTGTCCAGTTCTAGTGCTATGGCTATGACTAAGACCCGGACAGGCTTGAAACATTTTTTTTCAGTGAAAAAGCGTTCAGCGAAACGCGCGTCGGGGCGGCACGGAGATCCAGCTGCCACTATCCTTGGGCATTTCCATCATCCTATTGGGACCCCTCTTCTGTGGTATGGTATTGTTTGCATTTGGCCAGCTGGTTGTTTTTCACATTATATATATTTTTTTCATACGGAGATGGGGTTTTTCTTCTTACATGAATTTCAATTTTTTTTTTGGATGTGCCCCTGGATCCCCGGGGCCTAACATTTATTTTTGGGTTATTGGGGGGGGGGTTTTACTGTTTTTTGTTTTGTTTTTTTTTTATTTTTAAATTTTTTACAATTTTAAATGGAAAAAAAACTGCACAAATTTTACCCCCACCTGGATTTAAAAATTTAAAAAGTTTGTCTTTTAAAAAATTTTCCCGCAGGCATACCTGGGAGGGCGTCAATGGGAATGGTCCCCAATATTTATCCTAGTACCTTTTTTTAAAGGGTTTTTTTCTACTATGAAGATCATAGTTGAAAATGGGGGGACCAAAAATCAAAGGGATTTTCGCCCTTTTGGACAAATTGGCAAAAAGTGCTGGGTTTTTAGAAAACCCGGGGGGTTTTAATGTGTTTACAACGGGGGTTTCTTTTATGGTCGGGGTAGCATTTTTTGTCCTGCACCGGGTTCGTTCAAAATGAAAAGGGGAAAAGGGCAGTGAAGAGGGGGGGTTAGGGTTTGGGGTATTGGCGGCTGGGAGTAGAAGCAGTGAGAGGACATGCGGGGGGGTTGGGTATTGTATCCTCTTCAATGCTTTTTTCCTTTGGGCCGGGAAATTTACACACACCCCTTTCCCCTCCTTTTCACAAAACTTTGAAAATCGGCCATACCACCCAAATGACCGATTTCCCCCGAGGTTGGAGGAGATCGTGATGAAGTCCAGGCCAATGGGGTGCCGGAGACTCCGGAAAGGCAGGGGAAAACTAAGAACCTGCGGGTTTTGGGGGCGGGGATCTTTTTCGGGCACATGGGGGTTCAGGAGAGAACAAAGTCCTTAAACATTTTTTGGGCAAGTTGGCCCCCTTAGTGTCGGGGAATGAGGATTTTAAGATTTTCATCCCCCAAAGGGTGGCCGGCCGAAGAGAACTTTTGCCCCCAAACCAAAAACCCCTCCGATTTGGGGGAAAGGCCCGTGGGTTTTTTTGCCCGGAGGAACGTTTCGGAGGTCTACGGGAACCCCACATGGACCACCGTTCAGGACCAATGATGTCGGAGACACGGTTCCCCCCCGGAAAAATGCCCAGAAAAACGAGAGAGGGAAACCCGCTTTAAACTTTTTTTTCTCGGCCGGTCAAAAAGTGGTCTAAAAATAAAACGGGGAGAAAAAACAGAGACCACCGGGCCGGGCGAAGTTTTAAAGGGCGCTAAACCGTTTTGAAGGTTTTGGGAAATTTCTTTTTGGTCGTAAAGACTTCAAACGGATGTCGACTCCCCCCCAACAGAGTCCCCAAACTCTTCCGGGGCCCCAATTTTATGGCCAACAGCCCCCGGTCCCCAAAATGGCTTTAATTTACGTTCTGCCCGAAAAAGAAGGGTCTTCAAAAAAAAAAAACCCCCATGTAAACAGTCTTGCCTTTGGGGCCCCTTTTTTGGGGCCCAGGAAACCCCCCCCTGAAAACCCCCCGGAAGAGGCATCCACCCTGGTAAAGGGGTTCTCTCGGGTTTCTGGGGGACCAAAAAAAAGGTCTGGGGGAAAACGCTTTTCCTTCATTTCGGGGGAAATGTTCCCCTCGGCAAGGGGAGGGCCAATTTTTTGGTTTTAGCGTTCTTTTCGGGGGAGAGCCACGATGGGGGGCCACCAGCGTAAAAAATTTTGGGGAATAAACTCCCGGGTAGTAGTTGGCAAATCCAGGAAGGTTGAATCGCCCGGAGACCGACAGGTCTTTGGCCCCATGCGGGAAATCGATGAGTTTTGTGGGCCCATCTTTAGACCTCGATCGGAGACTTTTTCCCCCCAAGGGAAAAGGGAAAGGGCCGGCCTGGGGGAAACCAAACACTTCCCGGGTTTGGGCAAAAGGGTCATTGTCCCGAGGCGCCCACGGGGACCTGGGTACTTTGTCCCCGAGGGGTTTGAAATGTCAGGAAAAAACGGATACCCGTCCGGGAAAATACAATGAGGGCAGGTGTACAAAAAGTCCCAAAATTTTACGTCTTAAACAACCCCAAAAATTTTGGGTTTGGGGTGTTGCTAGCCCAAAAGGCATAACAAGATACTCAAAAGGGCCCGTCCCTGTTTTTAAAAACCCTTTTTTCCCCACTCATCCCTTCTCAAATTTCTGATGGGTTATAAGCTCCTCAAATTTCTAGTTTGGTAAAACCCCGGGGGCCCCGGGAGGGGGGTCAAAGACTCGGGAATACGGGGGTTTAAGGGTAACGATTCTTCACCGTGTTTTTGGGTTTTGGGCCCTCTGAAATTTAAAATTGCACAAAAGAAGTAAACCCGTCTTTTTTTGGAGGGAAGAAGAACCAGCCCCGGCGGGCAAGGAGGCCCTTGGGGAATAAAGGGCCTTTCAAAAAATTTCTCCTGATATAGGCCGACAGGGCCCTTGGGGCCCGGGGGGCACAGAGAAGGGTGGGCCCCTCCCCCGTGGGGGCGGTTCCGGGGGGGGGGCTATGGGCAGTCAAAACGCCGATGGGGGGGGTAGCTTTCTCACCTTTTTTTTCCCAAGAATCCATCTCCAAAATCCGGGTTATTTCCGCTGGAACCGGGGTAGAGGCTTGATGGACGACGGGGGAGGGGGAGATGGACACCGGGGGGGTGCCCCCAAAACAGAGCTCCGGGCCCACTCCGTTTCCCCAACACAGGATTTCCCCTCCCCCCCAAATCAAGCGTAGGGGCGTGACTTGCACCAGGGTAGCAACCAAGGATCGCCAAGAAGCGCGGGCAGGACGGGGAAAGGGAGATCTTCCCCGTTTTTAAAAAAACCCCTACCGGAGGGTCACGGGCCGGGTAAAGGGAATGAAGGAGTCGCTGAGAAGCTCCCCATGTTTGGGGGAGATAAGAAAGGGTTTTTCCCCAGGGGGATCAGGGCAAGTGATAGCAAAGGACACCAGTGGGAAATGAAAAATTTCCCCGGGCGGAGCCGGACCCAAAGGAAGGCAGAGCCCCAAAGGGAGATGGGCCAGAAACCCTTCGTTACCCCCACAGGCAAAAACCCGTCGTGGAGGGGAAGACTAAAGCCCCTAGGGACGCCTCTCCAAAGTCTCCTGGTGCGGGCTTTTTTTTTTTTTTTTTTTTTCCCCGACCGCTGAGGACGCTGCGGACAACTTTAGGGGAAATGGCCCGGGCCCGGGCGCGAAAGGGCAGGGGTTCTCCCCCGACCGGGACATTTTCTGCCCTTCAACAAGGGGCCCCTTTTCCCCCCGCATGGGTTTCTTTCAGTGGACATCTTTTTGGGGGGGAAACAGGGGAGGAACCCTTGGAAAACAGGACCCAAGCCGAGGTAAGTCCCCCCCCGACGGAGTTTCCTGCGGGTTTTTTTCCCGTGAAACGCACCCGTCTATCAAAGGGGAAAGGAAATATTTTCACCAGAAAAGGATAAAAAAAAGATCTCTAGCTGCAAGGGCGTCCTTTACTCTGTTTTGCCAGACCCTTTCCCTTTAAATTTGTGGGGGCCGAGGGGCGAGGGAAACCCAAAAGGGACAGCTCAGGGTGGGGTGGGGGAATTAAAACCGCATAACCCCCTACGGAGGAGTCCCCTTGGTAGGTTTATAGCGTCGTTTTCCGGGAAGTTGCTCGAAACAGGCTCCTAAAAAATGCTGCGTTTCAGAGGGAAGGCCGTAGGTCGCGGCACGGGAAATTTTCCGGTCCCAAAGATCGTCCCCCAGGGAAAAGGGCCCTTTCCAGATAGCAAAAATCACCACGAATGCCACCCCCGACCTTTCAGGGGGAAACTGGTGGGCCATCAGCTCCACGGGGCATGGAGAAACGCTTTAATGAATCCTCTGAGAGCTTCGATTTCCCCCGCCCGAACTTGGAAGGTTTGGGAAGGCGAAGCTTCCCCGGGCCCCCACGGTACCAGCGAGAGGGGCCCCGGGGTTTAGTAGAATTCCCCCGGCAAGAGGCAAAAATTCCCTGCGCTAAAAAGGGCCAGGATTGGGCGCATCATGGCGGAAAGCTGACCCAGTTGCTGTGCTTGTTCACGATCTGCTGCAAACTTTTGGGCGAAAAATGGTCGTGAGATCCGCGGGCCCCCCCCCCCCCCCCCCCCCCCCCCCCCGGGCCCAGGGGAAACCTTGGGGGGATCCAGGGGCTGGATAAAAACTGAAACGGCTGGGTAGTGAGCCTCGGACCACCGCAAAGGGTGATAGTTAAGCCACCAGGGGGGCCGGGGGTCAAAAGTGGGCCCCCGTTTTTCCCCCAGGCCCCCCGCAAAGGGGGGATGGACTTGCCGGTTGAGGCAAAACCGGGTCACTAACCCCTGACGTGACATGTTTTGCGGGGGCGGCCCAAGGGGCAGGGGAGGTACCGAATCGTGATCCAAGAATCGTAAAACGTGGGCAGGCAGTAAGGGGGGGGGCTGGCGGCAATGGTTTGGTCGTTTGGGCAGGCAGAAAGGGGCGGGGCAGGGGGCAGAGGTTCGGAGTGAGAAACTAGCAAGGGTCTGGGACACGGTTTAAAGGGGAGAATACACTTAAGGAACGCTTTTTTTTAAGGCTCGAGGCAAAATAGAAACCAAACAAGGGGTGATTGCAAGCGAAACCCTTTAAAAAAGGGGGAAACGCCCGGCAATTATCCAAAATTTCCGGGGGCGTGGCCCTTTAAACTTACAAAACCCCGCGCACACTTTGGGGGGGGGGCACGCGGCCTTGGGGCCCGCAGAGGAGCGGAACGGGACGGAAAAGGCCAGGTGGGGTCCCCCCCAGGAGCGGCCCCCCGCGCCGCCTTGCGGGGCCCGCGGCAGCCCCGACCCCCGGGAGGCGCCCGGGGGGGGGGGCCACGTTGCGCCCGCCGGGGGCCCAGAAGCGGGGGCCCCCTACAAGGGACCCCCATCTTATTTTGGGAGAGTTTATTAAAATAATGTGTTAAACATTATTAAAGGGGTTGTCTCACTACAAGGATTGCTTTTTAAGTTAAAGATCTTGCAAAAACAAGTCACTTTGCAATATTTTTCCCTTAAAAGTGTCCCACCCCATTCCTAGGGAAAAAACCCCCCTTATATGGGCTGCCCTCAGCTCCTCAGGCACTATTTGCTACCGGGCCTGTTTGAACCCTCATGATAAAGGGTGTTTAGGGACTGGTTGCTATTTGCTACGACCCCGGCTTTCCCCCCGTAGCCTGTGGAAGCCAGTAAAACACGGGGCCCTGAATTCAAAATGAAACCCAAAAAACAGGATTTAGGTGAGATGGATCATGTAATGAGGGCAACCCCCTTTAAACCTTTTTTTTAAACCCCTTTTGTAGTGGGACCCACCATCAACTCCTGTATAATTTCAAGTGCACACGGTTATCTTGTTTTTCCCAACCCCGCTCCTCTGCGTTTGCTTTCCATTTCCCCGAGTGTTTTCACAGGGCAACCACAGGACTGTGGAAGTTTTTAAACAGTGTTTTTATCTCAACAAACAAAGGAGATAAGTTCTTTTACTTTTTTTTTGTCAGAAGATTTCCCGAGCTCATTTGGGTAAAATCCCTGTCTCATGGCATTCAATTAGAAGAACTATGAAAATTGTAATATGTAATTTACTTTCTATAGGAAAAACCCCCCACAGTCTGGGCCAAAAAACACAGGAAAACTTTTAAACTAAAACTGCTTGTTGCTCTAAAGGGGAAAAAGATGGTGAACAATCCCTTTAAAGATAGAAGTCTGCTTTTTACATGTCGCCTTTTCCCGGGATGCACAAGTTTTGGGGGGAAAAAAAAGCCCCATTTTTCTTCTGTTTTAAAATTTTGGGCACACAGAGATCTGTTTTTGGGCTTTTTAGCAAATTTGGGGGCCCCTATTAAAAAAACTATCAAATGGATTCTTTAAAAGGGTCATCCCTCCCAAATTACAAATGGGGGCCTCAGGATTTTTAAAAATTTTGCCCAAAACAAAGGTCTTTTTCCCGGGACATTGTATTTTTAAAACCCAAATTTTCCCATGCAAAGGGCACAGACACGGCAATCCCATGGAACATGGAAGATGTAACCAAACTTTATGGAAAGCTCTGTGGTTTGTTAAGTGAAAGCCCGTGATTGGAGGTCTAATAGCGCCTCTCTAAGTACAGTGGGGGTACCTTTCAATTTTCCCCAAAATGCTTTTTTAAAAAAGTGTCAGGATGACGGCTCCTTGAACCAGGGGGCAAAATGGATCCCCCAAATTTTTTTTTGTTTCAGGGGGGACCCAAATTTTTTCAATTTCTGGTAATACTTTGGTGCATTTGTTAGACTAGCAGATTACAATTTTGGGCCACATGTAAAAAGTTTTTGAGAAATTTTGTCTAGTCTAGCTTTACACCTTTTGAAAAATTTTTTCCCCTTTTCCGCTATGGCCCCCCACAGGTTACAAAACTAAGGGCACAACCCCTTTCAATTTAAGCCATGGCCCCTTTTTTTACCCCCACAGCCCTTTTTTTGGTGCGGCAAAGAAAGTGTCTAGAAAAAAATTTTAAAACCATATTTAAATTTGGTGCAAAAAAGTATCCAGTGTTTTGGGCAAAAAATGCCCAAATTTTGGGGGCCAAATTTCCTTGTAAAAGTGCTCCATTGTTTATAAAGAAGATGACCCAAAGAAGCTCCTGTCTTCCCCAAAAAGAAAGTAATTCCACTTTCCCGCAACTTCTTTTTGAAATTTTATTTCCCAAGGACCTGGGAAATTCCCTCAGGGGAACAAAAAGAGGGGTTTTAAAAATTTTTTTTTAAATAATGAAAGGGAAAAAATTTTCGGGGGCCCAACCCTTTTTTTTGGGCCCACCTGGGGCCCCACCTAAACTAAATGGGACAAAATAACTAATTTAGAAACAAACCCAAAAAATTTACCGGGGCCCTTTCCCCGTTACTTATTGACCTAGAGCATTTCCTACTTACCTATCTACCTAGGGCCTTGCCTACCTACCTATCTGGTGCCTTGCCTGCCAACCTACCTACCAGGGGCATTGCCCTTTCCCCCACCCGGGAAAAAAAAGCCCAACCCCCCTACTTTAAACCTTTTCTTTCTACCTACCTTTCCTACCTTTTCTACCGGCCAAACCCTTCCCCTTAAATTGGTTTTTACCTTGGACCAAACATTTCTTACATTGGTTGCTGTGCAAAACGGTAGTGCGGGGTCACCCCTCCCCACCCATTTTTTCTCAAGTGAATGAAAAACCATTTTTTTAAAAATTAAAAACTTTTTAGCCTTTTTATTTTTGGAAAAGTTGTTGCAAATTTCAGCAAAAAAGTGAAATCTCGTAACCTTTATGGGGCCCTTTCCTACCTTTCCTTTCGCCTACCCCACCTGGGGATCCTTCCAAACTAAATACTTTCCTTGCCTAATTTTCTAGGGGTTTTCCCGCCTAATTTTCCCTTTGGGGGCCTTTTAAAACCACCTACCTGGAGCCTTGATGATGAATTGTGGTAGCTGCCTATGTAATAGCTTGGGTTTAGCTGACTAATTGGAATCTACTTACCTAAAGGGGGGACCAACCCCCTTTGTCGGACCATATTTAGTCTTTTATGAAATTTTTGAGGCCCCTTTAGATACTGTTTAGCCCAAAAGGTGATTAGTGGGTTTTTGAATTTTTTCAACTTTTTTCCCCGGACTATGCGGGCTTGTTTTTAACTTTGTCAGATCAGCTTTCGATTCATTTTCTTTAAAAAAAATGGTCAACAAAGATGGGGTTAAAGCCAGGGTCTGGGTTTTTTGTTTTTTTTTTGCAAAATACAAAGGGTAATTTTCAGGGGGAAAGAAATGGTCATTAGAGTCAAAGGGGGCGGTTTTACCAAAAAAGAGAACAGTTTCCCGTATTTGAGGAAAGGGAGATACAAAATGGAAAAGGGGGCGGGCCTTTTGGGCATACAAATAGGCAAAATATTTTTTTGGAGCATGCAGGCATCAAAATTTAGGGACAAAAACAGACGAAATACAAGGGACAGAGCAGGAGAGATAAGCTTGATGACTGGTTGAGAAGGAAGGAAGTGAAAGGCTGGGTTTAAATAGGGTGTTCAATAGGGAAAAAGGGTGAAGCAAACCAGGAAAACAGAAACTGAGACTGGAGGACCAAAGAGCTCGGCTAATTTTCAGCACAGGAGCTGTCCAGAGAGCTGACTAGTTGAGTTGGAAAACGCCCGAGGCCTGGGAAAATCCGGGGTTTATTTCCCAAAAGTTGTTGCTAGGGAGTGTTAATTTTAATACATTTTTATGTTGTTTTTGTGTATTTTTTATTGTTTTTTTTTTCCAGTATTAAGAATGCAGGTGTCTAACAGATGCCTCTCCATTACTATCGCTTAAGGCTGGTGTCAGCCAGCTGTATTTTTTGGACCTCCAAGGCTGACACTAACCCTTTCTTACTTTTACTCCAGTACCCAACACACCAGAAGTACTGGGACCCTCTAATCTGATGATCCGTTTCCGGGGACAGCTGTGGGCTGTTATATTTAAGGTAGGAAGGGCCCAATATCCAAGAACCTTCCTAACCTGATAACATCAGCTGGCATCAGCCACTTTGACCTTGACTGTTTATGAAGAATAGGGGGACGAAACCCATGTTGTTGATTTTTTAATTAGTTATTTATTGAAATATTATAAATGGACAATATTCTCTGTTCATTACATTATTAAAGGAAACAACGTGGGTTCTACCTCCTTTTCAACCAAGGTAAAACTGGCAGCTGCAGCCTGATACTATCATGATGGGAAGGTCCATGGATATTCATCCCTTTCCATGCTAAAAATAGCAGCCCGCAGCCATTCCAGAAGTGGATCATCACATTAGATGGTCTGCTTCTGACTGCCACCTGGCTCTTCCCAGTACCCCTGGTGTGTTGGGTACTGGGGTAACAGCAGGCCCGGACTGATTACAGGACAAACCGGGCATTTGCCCGGCGGGCTGCTGGGGTCCGGGCCACAGGGCCGGCTCGGATCGCCCGCCGAGGGGACCAGTGTTTCCCCCTGGCGAGCCCCGAGTCCCGGCGCCGATATGTGGCGCGCTACAGGGGCCGCAATGGTCGCATCAGCGACCGGACCCCTGTGGCAGGGAACCAACAGGCCCCCCTCACCACACGACTGCATGGATGGGTCACCGACCCAGCCATGCAGTGATAACGGCCGCCGCCTACAACGCGCAGTGCAAGGATCTTCTGATCCTGTCTGTTCAGCTCCCAAGAGGCCGCAGGGCAGGAGCGCGATGTAATAACGTCATCGCATGCCTGCTCCGTGGCCCACGCACTGCTGCCAGCGGCCGCTCCGGGAAGGACAGTAGAGGAAGGAAAGACATCAGCTAAGTATTGGTTTCATTTCTTTTTTTTTAAAAACCCACCCTTTGCCT